>CM042154.1:104685906-104715906 GCA_023376005.1 Doryteuthis pealeii
AAAGTATAATGGAGAAAAAAGAACAAAACATTCATGTCCATTTTTGTATTCCACTATAAATATTACTTTTAACAGTTTATATATATTTTTCTTTCTTCTTCCATAACATTATAAATATCCATATTTTCTTGGCAACCATTTCATTTATATATATATATATATATATATATATATATATATATATATATATATATATAATGTATTAAAACTAAGCCGCAATTCGGTGAAATCAGAAAAAATATTTTCCTTGTCTTTTTCTTCTTTTTAAATAAGAAATAAATAAATAAACAAGTGAATCCGCGTAAATTGAAATCTCAGAATTAGGTTTAAAAATGTTAGTGTTTTGTGTGTGTGTTTTTTTTTGTTTGTTTTTTTTTTGGTTTTTTTTTTTGGTTTTTTTTGTCAGAGGTCGAAATTTGGCTTGTTGCAGACAAGAGAACAAATGAAAGTTTTCGCTGTCTGAGCATGCGCACTGGAGCAGATATAACAAGAAATCTCGAGGGGGAGGATCTAATCGAAAAACAACACTCAATGACTATATATATTATAATATATATATATATATATATATATATATATATATGCATGTGTTTAAATATGAATTGGATTACATTTGAGTGTATAACTTACGCATGCGCAAATATATACCACCGAAAAGTTTACAGTACAAAATGCACATAATGAAAAGTCAAATCACTCTGAAAAGCCACTTATATATATATATATATATATAATACATATATATATATATATAATATTATATATATATATATATATATGGGACACATGGTATTTTGGGGGCGGGATTTTAACAGGTTTGAATTCAGAGTTGTCCCTCTCCATACTAATGTCAAAGAGTCCAATCACCCCGTACAATTTACCCATAGCCACAGGGATAATAATTGGATTTATACCCTTTCCAAGAGCATTAATATAATGCAATGGAATGCAAACAGCTTCGTCAAATATCTGAACTCGTGTTGCTTCCAATAACTCTTAGTTGAGAAAATATTTTCAACGTCATCAGTTGCCATAGTTTCAGGAATAATATTTTCTCTATCGTCTTCATTTTGTTTTTGAAGATGATCGGACAGTAGACGAGACGTTACCTTTAAAATTGAAGGCGTGTTTTGTGTAATGGTTATAGTGATAGTAAATAGAATCACTGACCCTAGTTCAAATCCTGGACCAGACTGTTAGCATTTTACTTCCTGTTTATTAAAAAAGAAATTATTATCGGAGACTTCTCTTTACTAATAATTTGTTTTCTTTCAACAAATGGAGGTCCCGACGAAGGTTTGTTAAACAAACCAAAACACTGCAGCGGGGGCTTATCAAACATCACACGTCAATGAAACTTCTTTTTTTTTCATTCTTTATGAAATTAAACCTGTGTTATCTTTTGATGTTCATCGTTCTTCTGGTAGTTTTCGCGTGCTGGTGAGTGTGTTCCTCTCTACCTTTTATTCTGGATCATCATAACTTGTCGGTTGTGCTTAGAATATGCCGACTCTATCTACCACACGCAAAAGAGATGTAATCTAAACTACGTATGGTTGTGAGACTCAAATTATATCCATCTGCTGAGTATGGAGTAACTCTTCGTTGGCATTACTTCCAGGTCCACTACTATTCGCAAAAGTAGTCGATATATATCTCTAATGTTCTGCTCTCCTTTTTATTTCTATCATTTCCTGCTTCCTTTGTATTCCTGTCATCTCCTGCTCTCTGAATTTCTATCATCTTCCATTCTCCGTTGTATTTCTTCTATCTCCTGCTCTCCTTTGAATTTACATCATCTTCCGTTCTTCTTTGTATTTCTATCATGCCCTCCTTTTATTTTGTATCATCTCCTGCTCTCCTTTGTATCTCTATCATCTCCCGTTTTGCTTACACTTCCCGTTTCTGAGATAATTATGACAATTTTGCCCTCAGATCAGGAGACCATGAATTGAGGTAAAAAGATTCTCATACACACACACACACACACACACACACACACACACATACACACACACATACACACACACATACATATATATATATATATATATATATATATTCTCTGGTCTTTCGGGTTAACAAAAATTCTGTTCCTCGCCGTCAGCGGAATAAGAACTAAAAATGAAAACCACTATCACTATACTTGTTAAGATAATTGCCTATTCTTTCAGAACAAATCGTAGACTATACTTTTTTTATTGATATCAATCAGCTAAACTGCTCGAAAGATGAAACGAGCTATAAAAAGAAAAGAAGTTAAAAAGAAGTACAGCTATCCTTGTTTAAGAAAAGACTTATCATATTTCAACATGACTTGTACACTCCTATTGTTCGACGGGGAATTATCTTTCTCTAACGAGAGCCATAAACAGGTAATACCGAAATAGAAATAAAAGATAATTCAAATCATTGGGCGAATTATTTGAATTTATAAGTCGTCGGGGTGTTCTAAAGTCGGTATCATCAAGGCAGCGAGGGAGTCTATCCCCTTTTCACTAGCGCTAAATCAAGGAGATTTTTGGCGTCCGAAGTGGGGGGACCACACCTAGGATCAGCTCCTCACTTTACGACACACATCCCCATGCTACACATACGAGTTGGAAAGTGCCGGTATCGAACCCGGAATCTTGTGGTTCCTTGTCAGACGCTCTACCAATTGAGCTAAACCGGCAGCCATTCTAAATACCAGCAAATATATGCACCCATCGGTTGCAAGTATTTAATTTTTAACTTAATAAAATATTTTATTAAATTAGAAAGGCTAATGAAACTAAATGCAAATGAAAAGATTTTAAACAGAGGGGGGGTTAATCGAAAAATAGAACAACTAAAACTTACTCTTCCATCATTCCCATCTTTCATTGCTAAATTTTTCTAATTTAACTATTTAGTTAAAATTGTAAGTAAAGTATAAAATTACTGTTATTTCTACTTGTTAATAGATTTTTTTTAAAGATTTATCCTTGAGATTTTTGCTCATATTCATTAAGATAAAATCAAAGAATTAGAAATCAATAAGACTAAGCACATATTTATTAAAATTATTTTTTATATCAATATGCAAATTAGCCTTCCCGTTCGCACTGTGTTTATTAATTTATTTCCATAAAAATTCTCATCTTTTAGAGCTCCAGCTTCATCAACTGCAATACACATGAGAAAAAATTGTGCAGTAAAGTCTCGGAGCTGATGTGCATTGCGGTGAGAAGATGTTGGATTTCGAAAAATGAGAATTTCAGTTGAAATAAATTTATAACCAATAATATGGTTGATATTCAAGCCTTTTCTTTTTCACACACACACACACACTCACTCACACACACACACACATATATATATATATATATATATATATATATATATATATATATATATATATATATATATATGAATTACACCATATCTTCTGTGCAAATGTAATTTGTCAGTATTTCTGTTGAATATTTTATTCAATAAATTGTTCCTGGGAATATTTTTGTCAATTAATTTTATGAATACACTTCCCACATTGTTTTTACACTGCTCTTAAATGGAGAGGGCACGTTAAACCAGATGATATTTTCTTATTTTTCTTCTTATATTTATATTGTTATTGTTTATATCATTTTTTTTTTTTTGCTGTTCTCATTTTCATTTATATATGACAGTTTTCCATTATATCGGCTATGTTTTAGTGCTTTTTATATTCTCATTTGTTTTTTCTTAAATATTTCTCTATTGTTTGAGTTGATAGATAAACATTTCGATATGCATTTTGTTATATGTTATAAGTAGAGTCGAGGGTGGATGATGTGCTAATATGGTGCGATGGGATATTTGGCTTCCTACATGGAGAAACCGAGAAAAGGGAGTTTCACTGTAACGTGCAAAATATGTACTATTTTGCAATTGTTTTCTTTTTTATTATTCCAAGTGGAAAATGCGAATATTGGAAGAGATTTATTACCCATATTACATATGATGTCTATTTTCCTTCAATTTTGTTTTTCACAAGAATTATTCCGTCATCTCTGTATGCATAAATGTATATATGTTCGTATGTGTATATGTGTGTGCATATACATGCATATATATATATGTGTGTGTGTGTGTGGTGTGTGGATATGTATATGTGTGTGTATGTGGATATGTATATGTGTGTGTGTGTATGTGGATATGTATATGTGTGTGTGTATGTGGATATGTATGTGTGTGTGTGTATGTGGATATGTATATGTGTGTGTGTATGTGTGTATGTGGATATGTGTGTGTGTGTGATGTGGATATGTGTGTGTATGTGGATGTATATGTATATGTATATGTGTGTGTGTGTGTGTGTGTGTCTGTGTGTGGAGATATGTATATGTGCGTGTGTGTGTGTGTGGAGATATGTATATGTGCGTGTGTGTGTGTGTGGAGATATGTATATGTGCGTGTGTGTGTGGGTAGTATATGTGCGTGTGTGTGTTGAGATATATATAAGTGCGTGTGTGGGGGGTATGTATATGTGCGTGTGTGTGGGTATATATATGTGTGTGTGTGTGTGTGGATGTGTGTGTGTGGATATGTGGATGTATATATATGTGTGTGTGGATATGTGGATGTATATATATTTATGTGTGTGTGTGTGTGTGTGTGTGTGGATACATATGTGTTCGGATTTATGTGTGTGTGTGTGTGTGTGTGGATACATATGTGTTCGGATATATGTGTGTGTGTATATGTGTGTGTGTGGATATATATGTGTGTGCGGATATGTGTGTGCATATATATATGTGTGTGTGATATATATGTGTATATATATATATGTGTGTGTGTGTGTGTGTATATGTATATATATGCATGCATGTATGTATATATATATATATATATATGTGTGTGTGTGTGTTATATGAATAAGTAATATATATATATATATATATATATATATATATATATTATATATATATATGTGTGTGTGTGTGTGTGTTACCGCTTGAATTATCCATACTCTTTCTTCTTATGATAATTATAATGCCACCATACTTACAAAAGGTATTATTATTATTTCACTTCTTGTGCGTTTTCTCGCTAACCCTAACTTGTGGTTTTTCATTAAACTCTGACTGTCAGTAAATTTCCTCTGTCACCAGCAAAATCCTCGAGTTGACAAGTTTTTTTTTCTCGCAATTATTTGCATTATTATTAGTTTTCCTTTTTTTATTTGTAAAAAAAATCGTTCATTAAAGTTATAGACTGAAAGATTTTTTTTTTATTCTATAGTTTGGACCATGATTTTATGTAAATTATATGTTGAAAATTGATTTTCTGAATAAAATTATAGGCAGAAAGATTATTTTATAGTTTAAACCATTATTTTATCCTAAATTATAGGTTGAAAGATGATTAGTATAAGGAACTTCTTGGCTGAAAGATTACCCTATTATAGGCTAAGAGATGATTTTTAGTGAAATAGGCTGAAACATTACTACTTTGAACCATGATTGTCTGAAAGATGACTTCTGAAATTATGGGCTGAAAGATGACTTCTGAAATTATAGGCTTGAAGATTTTTTGACTTTATAGGCTCGAAGATAACTTTTACCGAAATAGTTCAACGTAATATTCAAGTTATTGTTTCCATTGATACATTTATTCTCTCAACTCTTCGCGGTAATATTTATATAATTTTTCACTGAATTACAAACTTTCGACTGCATCAGGTCGTGTCTCTGGCCTATACTCCTATGGGTCACGCTAATATTGTCTGGAATCCGGACAGCTAATAGATTAGCTGTTTCAGTCTAGGATTAGAGTGTTGTACCAGTTCATCAACTTTAATCGTAGATGCGTCTTCGAAAAGAACGCGGAAAAAAACTAAACAAAAAAAATCGTCCGGACCTAATGACAACTTCGTACCCGGGTCACGGACAGCTCAGCTCAGCCAACTTAATTTTGTCCTCAGATATTACGGGTCACTAATCACAGCCAGCAGTTGGCCCCCCATTGGTGGAGGGGATCTTTCCCCTTTGTAGAGGTGCAGTTTGAATGTTCTTCAGTTCCAGACGACAGGGCGGTCTTTTTATGCGACTGCAAAAATACCTGGATCCTGTTTTCTCTGTAGATATTGAGTATGCTTGTCTCTATCCAGTAAGTTAAATGGGGGGGGTGATGCTGAGTTTAGGGTACCTGGTTGTAAAGTAAAATTGTTCAGCGTCGGTTTCTTTTGTGGTTGAAAGCAGTGTAAATTCAACTTAATTAAAAAGACAACAACTTGGTATTGTCTGTTCTTGCGTCGTTTAGTTGTGTGTTAATCACGCATCGGTACGTTTTGTATTTTCACAATGCATCGTCTCTGACGACAGACTGGAAGCCACAATCACTAATTCTGTCTCGAAGAAAGAAAGTAAAGAAAACTGCTCACATAACAGTAATAGCGAAATGATTCTTTAAAAAAGAAAAGAGAAAGAATTATACATATGACACAAATGTTCTGCAGCTTCTATTTCCCAAGTGTGGTTGGCACCGGACTTGCCGTTTAACTTGGCTGGCCGAACACGAACTTAATGGAGCACATTCAATTTTAGTTCCCCAGGGGAAGAGGCCTTCGTTGTACAGCGACAACAATGATCGGTGAACCGTACCGAACGATAGGAAAAGTTAAAAAGAAATGAGAAAAACGACCAGGTAAGAGAAAGAAGAGGAGAAAAAAGTAAGATAAGGTTGGTTGGTTGGTTGGATTTTACGACATGTCAACCCTAGGATGATAAGGGGGGAGTGGTTTCACTGAAAAAATGGATATATAAATGAGGATAGGACAAAAGAATTAAACGGTGAGAACACAAAAGAAGAGATTCGGAATGTAGGACAAATACTTTGGGAGGAAGAAAATTGGGTCGAAATGAAAAAAAAGATCAAAGAAAAAAAGGAAAACTAATAATAATGCAAATAAT
The DNA here is from genome assembly GCA_023376005.1 of Doryteuthis pealeii. Taxonomy (NCBI): domain Eukaryota; kingdom Metazoa; phylum Mollusca; class Cephalopoda; order Myopsida; family Loliginidae; genus Doryteuthis; species Doryteuthis pealeii. Next base: position 104,692,821 of record CM042154.1, read on the forward strand.
TGCGAGAAAAAAAAACTTGTCAACTCGAGGATTTAGCTCTTCCAATATACCAAAGAATTAAAACTGTTGTTGAGTAGTTGTAACATCCCAAAAAGATAGACGAGTCTAAATACTATTTAAGCGGCGGTATCTTAGTATAGAGAGATCACTGTTAAAATAGTTTTTAGACTAGATTATCTTGTTAAGGTGTTCCAGGTACCCAAAACAAAAACAAATGAAAGGTGGATCTTGCTGATGAGCTAAAACCACCAGTGCGTCATTAAGCTGGTCTTCATACTAATTGTAGTTGGTGCCCTTGAAACATCCCCACAAGGCTTGGAAAGGAGACTGGAAGAATTGGAGATTAGAAGAAGAATATAGAACATCCGTGTGATTTATTTTAGCTCCTTACCAAGCTAAACTAGAGACAAGGACGAGGTTGTTTGCATTTCACATAGCACTAATACACTTGGGAAAGGTATGACTCCAACAGTTCTCCCTCCAGATATGGGTAAATAGTTGGTCAAACTGTGTTCTTTGACCTTGGTTAGACAACTAGTGTAGGAGAAGGAAAACTCTAAATTCACACCTGTTAAACTCCGCTTAAGAAATTGACCTTGTATCGCATCCTACTCGGATGATGGGGGTTTGGCAAATATGAATTCATTTTAATGTGGGATGCCAATACTATTTAAACAGTGATCTCTCTAAACTGAGAGATCACTGAGAGAGAGATCACAGGTTAAAGAGCCCAGTCTTCCCTACTATTTATTCATAGCTGGAGGGGGAACAGGATTCATACCTTTACCAAGGGTATTAGCGCTAAGTGAAATGCAATTACCAGGCCCAGGATTTGAACTTGGTGCGACGAATCCATTTCCCATGACTTTAACCTTTACACCACGCGCTTCTTTCAGTCTATAAGTTCCTTACTACTTTTTTTTCAAAGAACCAATTTAAACAAAGAAGAATGAAATCTGATGGGAACGAGGGAAATAGTCTAAATGAATGACATTTATAAGAGGAAGGATACTAAAAAGAATGATAGACGTGAATAACGTTTCAATTGCAAAATAACAGCTGGTGTTTCATTCTACTTAAAATTCATTAGCTATTTTCTACTTTTTAAAATTTTTTTCATTTATTGATGAGTTCATTTCGTGGTTGTTTCACCTTTTCTCCTGACAAAACATGGAGGCCACGCAGGTGCACGTCTTTCCACACAAATACCTTACTCAATCATTACTTTACTTCTTCTCACTGACATCGGACGTGACAAACGTGATTTTGGTGGATCTTTTAACTTCTCCTTCATTTCCCTACTCGTCTGTCCTAAGATGGTTTCATTATTATTATTATTATTATTATTATTATTATTATTACTGCGCTTTCAGATTCGCATTAGTGAAGTCTATAAATGTTTTAGATTCTTCCGTCTTCTTTCACAAACTTTCTCTTCTTACAGCATCCTCGCAAAAAATGTTTCGGGAGGAACATTCTACTCTATCAAAACACGTGGGCCAAATTAATGATTTACGTGCTGTAATAATAAATAAAAAATAGCGATTTTGCAGTTTGCGTCTCTGTCGTATGATAGTAGTAGGGAAATGCATTCACGATTCATTGAGAAACAGTTCTCGTTTTTCTCAGATGTTAAATAGAGAGGTAGTAGAAGATGAAGGTCACACCAGGAAGCGAGTTTCCTTATTTCAATTTGTATAGGTATAACAAAGTGAGAATGTTCTTAGGGAAGTCCCCGTGGGGTAGTGGCTAACGTGCTGGATTGCGACATCGTAGTAAACGAGTTCAACCTCCAGCTGTGCTATTACGTTTGTATGCAGACATATACTCTATAAAGGTTTTAATTCCCTCATACCCCAGTTATGGGGGAAGAGGTGGTTTATACCACAACTATTTTTCGACAGGGATGGTTTTAGCATTAAATAACCCACCCAGGTTGAAATGCATGTATCCATCCCTTCGCATATGCAGGATATGACACAAGGTTAATTTTTAAGCGAAGTTTAACAGGTTTTTATTCCAAGTTTTACTTTTCCTAAACCGGTTGCCATACCAAGGTTAAAGAGCACAATTTGCCCTACTATTTATCCGTAGCCGGAAGGAATAGTTCTATGGCGTAGTGGCTAACGTGGTAGACTGTAACATCATAGTGAATTCGAACTCTAGTCAAATTACGCTCATTTTCGAACTAATACTCTTGAGAAAGGTATGAAACCTCTCATTGCTTTAGCTATGGATTAAATAGTTGCACTACTGGTCTTGTACAAGGATGCGTTCGCGTTAAATTACCGGCAAATGTTGATATGCCATTAAACAAATAAACCAAAGCAAACCAACCAAAATATTCTATTGAAGTCAGTTAGTCTACTGTTGGTTTGAATAACAGCGACTAGCTAAGCACAACTGAAGCAGTGTCCAAGACAGTTGGTATTTATAAAAATCAAGAATAGTCCATTCATGCATTTGGGTGATTCCATTCCCTGAGTTCTGATTGGCTGCTTGGTTTCTATGATATTGTGGAATACCCTGTCATTCTACAGTAGAATTGTGACAAGACGGGATTGTATTAAGTTACAACCGCTTGTTGCCGTGTCTTACCAATTCGACGGTTATTGGAACTTAGCTTGATTATTCTTCATATTCCTATTTCATATATCAGGGAGGGAATTTGGAGTGTTAGAGGGAGAAGCAAACAAACAACAACTGGTACTGAAAAAGGACATTTGACGTTTATTTACTCATAAAGCTGATAAAAAATCTAACAAGAAATTATTTCTACCAATAGAAATAGTTTTATTGTTAAATTGTTCATACCTTTCCCACGGGTATTAGTCTAAAAGTGAATGTAATAGTGTGCCTGAATATGAACTCGCTTAATGTGATGTTGTAGTGAAGACCTTTAACCATTACGCCACCAGGACTCCCCCAATTATTAATAACCCACTCATTGTGAAATCTTCACTGGCATCAGAGGACGGTGTCAAATTTAGCTAATAATCATGATTTCGGATGGCTCTTTCCAATATTGCCGACCGTCTAAATTTCAAACTTTGGTGCAACATAATCTTCTTGCTACTATTTCTATATTCCTAATAAAATACATAAAACATTGAATGCATTTGCCCAAACCCTCCGTTACGGACAGGTTTTAACATCAGGTGAATTTTTAAGTGCAGCTCAGCTGGTTTGAATATAAAATCTTCCTTCTACAACACAGTTATTTAGCCTTGATTAGGCAGCCAGTCTGGGAAAGGTATGAACCCCCCAATTATGGTTTAAATATTACCACTACTGTTCTTCTACAAGGGTGGCGTTGGCATTAAATAACCCACGAGATTTTATATACCATTGAGCAAAGAATCCAAACTAAACCGTTAATAATCCTTTATTTAGATACAATTGCTTATAAAATTATTTTGACATAAAAATAATTTGTTTCTAGTTTCTCAAACAAGAGTTCACTCCCGAGGAAATAAGTCCCTCGCCAATCTATAAAGAAAACTTCCTTTTGTGTTTGACCCCACTCCATCTAAAAAAAAGTTAATTACATACTAAAATATTAGCCGACACCGTCCCTTGAGGAAGAAATGATATTAAGTTGAACGCTTAAAGATAATGGCGTCGATCAGAAATTGTTATAAGGTACGCCAATCTCCTCTGATCAATAAGATTAGGTCTTGTTTCTAAGTTCAAATGTGATTGGTTTACAGAGATGATAAGAGATTGGAAGAGCCTGTCCTAAAGTCTGTATCTTTATTTGTTAAAGGGTCTCTCTGTGTGTATTGAGAAAAGTGTAAGTGAAATAGCCTATTTCAGTGTTTAGAAACTGAGTAACAATTATAAAATCGTGGGATGTCTTGCTAGTACTTTCTCCAGACAGGTCTCAAAAGCCGTCCAACATCATTCCTGCCCGGGTGATGAAATAAGTTGACAAACAGACATTTATATTTCGGTTGCCACTTTTATTACAGGGAGTTTTTCGATTTCATATGTTCACACACACACACACACATATATATATATATATATATATATATATATATATATATGATTTATAAAGAAAATACTTAAATATTGGTTAATTTGATGGTTATGAATTCTTTTCAACGGAAATGAGTAATTTGGTTGAAATGAATTAATAACCGCCAACATGGCTGATATTTAAGCCTTTTCTTTATCAATCATATAAACTAGCAAATATATGCACCCTCCGGGTGCAAGTATTTAAGTTTTAATGTAATGAAATATCGTATTAAATTAGAAAGTCTAATAAGAAAGCAGATAAAAAGATATGTAACAGAGTGGGAGTATAATAGAAAAATAGAAATGAAACTTACTCTTCCATCACTCCCGTCTTTCATTGCTGAATTTTACTTATTTAACTATTTAGTTAAATTAGGAAATAAAGAATAAAATGACAGTTATTTTTTCTTGTTAATGGATTTCATTTAAGATTCATTGAAAGACTTTTGCTTATATTCATTAGAATAAAACCAAACAATTAGAAATCAATAATACTAAGCACATATTTAATAAAATCACATTTTTAAGATCAATATGCAAATTAGCCTTCCCATTCACACTGTAAACCGCTATTTTTTGTATATATATAAATACAATTGCATGTTATTTGTATGTAGATATGGACAACACTAATAAAAAGGTGAAGCAATTTTATTAATAATTGAGGTTTAAATATAAATAAAATCATGGAGAATGTGATGTAAATAACGAAGGGAATTGTGACTTGAGTAGTAATATAGTTTCGGTTACAGACAGAAAAACCCACAATCTCCATTATAATAAGATATTGCTCTTTATATACTACCAAATCATCATACACTGAGCTCTTCAAGCAGACCACCAAATATTTGATATATCAATATTAAGAAAAAAACAAGAAACAAAAAAGGTCCTTAATAGAATCATTCCCACCACTAAATTTTATTTCCATCTAAATATTTAACCAAGCCCCACCGCCACGAGTAGGATCCGACACACGGCCGATTTTTCTGTGGAGTTTAACAGGTTTTAATTCAGAGTTTTCCTTTTACTAACCTTACACCAGTTATCATGAAGAGCCCCGTCGACCTTACTATTTACCTATAGCTGAAGAGAGAATAATTTTGATGCTTACCTATTACAAGCGTATTCAACCTCATTCAGGTTTTAACTCGATTTGCCATGTCCATTACCTATAACGATAACCATTAACCATGAAGATCTCAATGGTTTTCTTTCTGTTTTCCATCGTCTTATATATATATATATATATATATATATATACAGTCCGTCAGTCTACTATTGGTTTGAACAATGTGACTGGTACTTATGGCAATTCAGAATAGTCCACTCATGCATTTGGGTGATTCCATTCCCTGAGTCCTGATTGGCTGCTTGGTTTGTATGATCCTCTGAGGCTTCATAAATATCCTGCCATTTTGCAGTAGTCTCTGCAGCAAACCAGAATCGTATTGGGTTACGACTACTTGCTGTCTTGTCTTGCCAATTCGACGGTAATTGGAATTAGTATGATTATTCTACAATGATGATGACGATTTTGTTTTTTTATATTTACTATACAATACTAATTTTCAAACAAACTTATTTGAACAATAGATGAAACCCAAGCAGGTACTACGATTTTATTGTGATTTGTTATACATACTTATTACCTTGGTATTTCTTTCTTTCCCTTGAAAAGGGCCAGTAAAGATATATAAGCCACTTTCACAATCTTGAATCGGACACCAGGAATATCACCCACAGCATGACGTTTACGACCATATCCAGCTACCAAAACTTCGTCATTTTCCTCAATGAAATTCAAACAACAATCATTTGGTAAAAAAGCTGTGATTTTCCTGTCATTTTTAATCAGTTGAACTCTCACACATTTCCTGATAGTAGAGTTGGGCGATTTGGCTTCAACGCCAACTTTTTCCAAAACAATTCCCTTGGCACGAGAATAGCCATGAAAAGGAATGGCCTTGTATCGAGTACCTAAATTAACGTTTTTTGTAATCATTATCGTGCCATCTTTGCTAACGACGATTCCAGATCAAATAAACGATTGACTTTTTTAAATGACATTGCAACCTATCTATGATTATTTTATGCTTCACAGTTAGGAAATCGTGTTCATATTAACATTTTTGCGTAGTTGTTTTTAGGAGTTTTTGGTGCGATTTGTTTTGTTTATTTGCACACACTTTAATGAAATACGAATAATTTGTAAATAAATCTATTTGCCCATATATGGGACCCTAAAAGGTACTACCATTATGGGTCAAAGTAAATTTGATTGATTTTACCGACATGTCAGAGTGTTCAGTGGACCTGGGAGTAATGGCAATGAGGAGATACTCCACACTCCCAGATATCTTGAACTGGAGCCTCACAATCTGATGCAGTTTAGAGTCGTAACCAGTACATCTTTTTGGGGGAAGGTCATACCCTTCTACAGGAGATACAGTTGGAGTATTCTAACCTCCGCTGACGGGGGGGGGAGAGACTCGCTAGGGGTATGTGCATTAATATGTAGCGTCTCTTATACAATAGCGAATACATAATTTGTGTTGACTAGTTGGAGCTCCACAAAGGATAAGTCTTTGTTTGAACATCTAACTTCAATGCATTCAGAAATAACAACGCGTGCATCCATCCATACGTACATTCTTTCGATCCTGAAAGATCCATGTTGAACAATTGATTTTACAAGCCTTTCTGTATTCACTGCTACCCCCCCCCGCCCCTTACCTCGCACTTGGTGCTGCTTGCATCTTTCAAATCGCAAGAAAAGAGATTTCGTTTTGCCTTGGTTTGGCTTGAAGGCGTTCACTCAAGCGTGAGACAGCTTTTCGTAAGACCGGCTGATTTTCTTATATTACACGTCGATAGCCGGTCATAATTTTGACTTCGTAACCGAAAAACGTTACCGTTTTTGACCAGGCCACTGTTGCATTGTATTGCGTCAGGGCCAACGGAAATTTGCATAAAAAAAGATGGTGATCGTCTTTGGAGGAAGAAGAGGCGAGGAATGGTTCAATATTGTGGAAGCTGGTCAAAGCTGGAAGCTCGGCGTAGGCCATAAACTTAGAAGCTTTGTTCGCCAGATATTTATTTAGTGGAAGTAATGTTTGAAATAGAACACGTGCGGCCCTTGGTGGCAGAGTTTTCAGCGCAGAAGAAATATTTCGATAAACTGATTTAGGGGAAGGTTTCCTTTTTTCCCTACCTCTATTTGAAAGTACGGAAGCCTGAAAAGGTAAAATAAAAAAGATGTATTCACTAACAAAATACACAATTATTGGTGTTAGTTTTGAGTAAAATTTTTATAGCAATTCGTTTTGAAAAAAAATGTAATCATTTTAACTTTTCTATCGAATAAACAGTTATAGGTGTATTTAACCAACCCTTCCACCATTGATAGAATTGTGACACAAGGTCATTCTAAGCTGGTTTAAATTCAGTGTATACCTTCTAGATCGTTTGCCGGACCAAAGTTGAAGAGTTCAGTCTGCCATACGATCTAGCTATAGCTTTCCCAAGATTATTAGTTTTCCTTCTCCTAGACTGGTTGCGTAAACAAAACTAAAGAACCCAGTCTGACCAAATATTTACCCATAATTCGGTGGAGAAAAGAGGGATGCATGCCTTTCTGTAGTTTTCCTTAACTTAGATTATTTGCCTGATCAAGGCTAAGAACCTAGTCTGTCCTATTAGATTTTAACAATAAAAAGAAGCTTAGAATTATTAATGTAAATTTTTTCGTATTACAATTTCTTTTCTTTTTTGGGGGGTGGAGGGGTTCTATCTAAATTTTCGAAAAAGTATTAAATTCAAATTCATGGAGTTTCTGTGATATTTAACATGCTGTGTCTTAAGAATACTTTTTGTACTTACATATGAAGAAATCTTCAGTGCCCTTTAAATCGATTGATCTATTTAATTATTGAATTATATCATTTAATCAGTAAAAATCCAAAACTAAATATTGTACTCTTCCTCATTATGAACATGTTAAAGTATATGCACAATTTCACTGTTCAATGATGTCTATTCTCTGACGTAAAAGTCGTCACGTACATACAAAACAACAGATTCAAATAATGGAACTTCTAAAATGTGATACAAGGTAAAAAGTGCCCAGAAAAATTATTATCTATTCTTTCTTTGACAATTCCTACCCACAACAAAAATAGACACGACTCCTTAACCGAATTACCATAACACAATTTCTTATTACTCAGTAATGAAACCAATTTGCTAAAATATTCAAACTCTACATATGCTTGAATCTATATGTATGGTAAGAATAACTGACTTGTAAATGACTAATAATTACTTGTGTTATGACAATGAATTTCACAATACTCTGTACTGGGACCAGCTTCATGTTTCACAGCTTTTTCAACTCTCTGGGATCATCCAAGTATTTTTCCCCACTTTCTTTCATTTTCACTCTATGATCCATTGGAACAGCAAAGTCCATTAGATGACAATTTTTTTCTTGTTAATTAACTCTAGCCCTGGTCTTCCGGTCGGCATTAGATGATCCGTTCGTATCTTAAAACCCCAGAGAATTTTATGCTTTTCATTTTCTATGGCATATATTGGTTTATGCATATACGATTTCTAAGTATGGTTGTATTATTATTATTATTATTATTATTATTATTATTATTATTATTATTATTCCCCTGTCCTTTTCAGAGTTATTCTATATAATTCACTTCTTTATTCGTTTTTTTTTTTTTTTTTTTAGCTTTTTTGTTTTCGTTTGTTTTGTTTTTTTATTGTTTTTTTATGCAAGCAACCTTTTATCCATCGCTTGGAATATAATCCCGATCCGTTTTTTTTCTAAATTCCTAGCATTCAATACCTTATTTGGAGCGCCCTGCTGTTTCCAACATCTTCATATGCCAACGACTGTCAATGACAATATACAGGCTTTCAATATCGATGTTAGTTTTTTTAAGTTGCTTTCCCCATAAGTAACATTATCGTGCCCTTTTGAGACAGCGGGTTTTCTCTTGGATAAGAACATTATTTTTTTTTCTCCGTCACAAAAAGAGAAAAACGGCAAATTCTCATCTCCTACATTCGAATGGAAATTGACTTAGCTATTTGCTAAGTTTAGCCTAATACCGCGCAGACACAGAAATGTGATGATTTCGGCGTTCTTTTTCTCTTTGTGGTACTTTTACATAATTCGTGGGTAGCCTACGAATTATGTCTGTAAGTGTAGTACAATTCTAATAACGGTATGGTAAATGGAAAGTTACCATTATAGGAAATTGTAAAAGTAATTGACTGGCAGTTCACCTTCTCTGACCTAGACGCTGAAGGCGAGCATGAGAAGACTTAGACAGATTTTGGACGTTAGTAGAAAGGAGCAGACGCACGGGTCATTTGTTCCCAAAATGCCAGCTTCTCACTGCGCGTTTATAAAAGAGCCTTTTGGGTTAATTAAGACGCTTTGTAAAATAATTAAGTCTTACTTCATTAATACAAACCAAGAAGTGTGCACAGACAACACAGCGCAGAAGGAAGAAATCAACACAGAATAAAGGACCTCTCATGTAATAGGAATGCAGGAAGAGGTCGATACCACCTTATCGTCTTAATAGACATTAGACACAACTGATTTATTAATTTAGACGGCTGGAGAGTCTAAGAGAAAGGATTTGACTTTGGCGGTGGTGGCTTTTATACTACCGGACCCAACAACGACTTATTGCCTAATGGAAAAATCATGGCAAGTAGCGGGAATAATATCAACAATTATTTTAGCTCCACAATGTGTCTCAAGAGGTATTTAGTGAGGATCGAACACGCTATTCTAGATGAGATCTTCAAACAATAAAGAGCCACTTCTCTCTTTAAATCTGAGCAACTGAAATATATTTTATTGTGTCAATTAATATTCGGTGCGCTTGCCTGTAGAATGTTTTAAAGGCAGAAAGGAGACAATGTCTGTGCGTCGTAAAGATGGCCGGCGAAAATATAAATATGAATAAAGAGACATTAATGTGTGCCTGGAATTCGTTTATGATATCGCTAGGTGATAACAACGATTGTTTATCAAAAAGTAAGATATTAATGTTTTTCGATTATGCAAGCTGGCCCGCCATTTCCATCGCGCGCTTGCGCGTCGTTTCATGGAAGATTCAATAAAGATTGAAAATTAGACATTTCCTTCGACCGGAAGATTATTTTCTTTTTGTTTATGTATGTGACGGTGATAGGTTCTCGGCCCAAATAAGGAGGACATTGCTTTTTCTAATAAAGTTATTGTTTTTAAGGTTTGGGGGAGTTGCCGTGGTATCATGGCCAATGTGCTGGATTGGGACATCATAGGAAACTAGTTCGAACTCCGTCGCACAAACACCCTTGGAAATGGACCCCTCTCATTTCCCCAGATATGGGTTGAATAGTACCACAGGATGGCTTTGGCATTGAATAACCCACCAATATTGATATGCCATTAAACAAAGAAACCAAAACCTGTCATTACCTAGCAACCAGTACATGAGCACACCCGTGCGAACCGTACATTGACCAGCTCTGCGTGGATACTAGATGCTGCACAGAGGGCTTCCTGAGGGCAGTGAATTATAGGGACGGTTGGGAAGATATTATCATGGATATACGTGCAACTAGCGCAGCAGCATGATGATGATAACTGTTCTTCTACAAGGATGGTTTTGGCATTACATACCCACAAAGGTTGATATGCCTTTAAAACAAAGCAAACCCCCTCAACTCTGGTTTAAATATTACCACTACAGTTTTTCTATAAGGTTCGCTTTTGCATTATATACCCACGAAGGTTAATATGCCATTAAATCACAGAAACTAAACATAAGAAACTTAAGAAAGGATGTGTCAAATGGGTTGAACTTCCGGGTGGGTGTGTGGAATAGCATGTATATTTCCTGGTTTATAGGTAATTTCCAATGCCTCTTCATCTTATGGCTTTTCAGATAATTGATAAATTGTTCAACATATAAATAAAAAAAACCGGTCATATCTGCTTCACATAAATATCATTTTGGTTTGGTGATTGACGACGGAAGTCATCGAAAAGTTTAACATTTTATTTATGAGAAATATTTTTATCACCTCGTGATGCCATAAAATTCTTTCTGGCAAGGAATGCCATATCTTTTCTCTTTTTATTTTTTAATTATTCATTTCTTTTCTCATTGTGTTCCAACGCAAATCTATTGTCTTAGTTAACATTTCAAACTTTACATAGCCCGGTTGGTGGGGGGGGTCATAGAATAACTATTTCTTTTGTTAGGAGAAGTGGAGGAGGAGATTCTGTAGTTTTTGACTAATGAGAACATACTCTATGGTTTGAATTCAGAGTTTTCCTTCTCCTCGGACAGTTTTCATACCAATGTTAAAGAGTCCAGTCTGCCCTACTATCAACCCATAGCTGGAGGCAGAATAGTTGGATTCATACATTTTCAACTGCAGCAGGACTTGAAAAAGAACAATGAACACTTGTATAAAAAATATATCTTTATTCTCCTGTGAGGTGTCTAATTATGGGACAGAGGTTGTATATTTTACTACTTCTGTGCCATAATAGAAGTTACATTTAGTGTATGAAATTCATATGCAGATGTATCAACTATTACGGGACAGATGTAATAATCTGAATAATATATATCTCCCATCATAATGGGTACATTTACTGTATGAAATTCATATGCAAATGTAGCAACTTTTATGGGACAGAGGTTGTATATCATACTACTTCTGTGCCATAATAGATGTTACATTTGCTGTATGAGATTTATATACAAATGTAACAACTCTCATGGGACAGATGTTGTGATCTTAATAATATTTATTTCACATAATAATTGGTACATCTAGTGTATGAAATTTATATGCAAATGTATCGGAGGTTAGGACTGCACACATGGAGATGGACAGGACTTATCTTTGGTCCAACTTTCAGTCAGATTCCTGATCAAAATTCAGACTAACTATATAGCATCCCACTATTTCAATAGGGTCACGCTTATCCGGTCTGACATTTTGTGACCATCCCTTCCTCTGATCAGAACGTCGACATAATACTGCATTGTTATCCATCCGTTTCCGGATCTTTTGTTTGCTAAAATTCCTTAGGGCCATTTTCATCAACTTTTAATGCACAAAGAATCGTCGCCACTTCGTCTGGAACTTTTTATTACTTTTCCACATACCCGAGTGTGGGATCCATTTATTTATACATTTGTTGACCACGCTTAAGATTTGCTATTTATCAATCTTTTTTTTTAAATCTCCACGGATAATATAATACAAGCGTATCTTGTTAATCCTAAACATACCGGACGAGATGATAATCATAATGGTCTACTAGATTAGCTCACTAACCATTACGTCGGAGTACCTCAGTTTATCACTGTAAGGGAATGACACAGAAAGAGAGCAGACGAAGTGACAAATTTCATCATCTCATTCAGCAGAAGTAATATTATCCAGACTAAGAATAGGATACTCATACATTACCCATTCATACCTCCTCAAAAAAGAAGCAGCCCCATATTGCATACCATGCTAAAAACCCTACACAATCAAACACATATTAACAGAATGTAGCAACCTAAAACAAATACGAAAAAAATACTACCAAACAACAAATCTAAAACAGATATTCTACCAAATAAACCCAGAAAAACTACTCGGATACATAAAAGAGGCACACATCTACAACAAAATCTAAAAATCTCCCCCAAAAAATGAAAACACAAAAATATATGTTAAAAAGAATCATCTAAAAGTTCCATTCACAAAAAAATGTCAAAAAAATCTTTAGAAAATTAAACATTATCACCAATTCATTTCAAAAACGCAGTCGGCATTAAATGACCCATTCAGGTTGATATGCCGTAAAACAAGAACAAAATCAAAAAATCAACAGAATTGAAATAAATAATAATGGTCTGCTAGTCTGACTCATTAACCATTACGCCATACTACCTTAGTGCAAGCTTGTTAGCGAATGGGTATGAAGAAAACAGACGAGTTGACAACTAGTGATTTCAATTTTTGATGGATTCCTTATACTATTAACCTTGGGCCAAACATAAACTGAGTCTGATAAATAACTATCACTCAAACCTGCATTGAAAACGGAAAGTAATTCTTTTATCGAAAGTTTTCCGAATATAGTTCTTATTTCACGATTCGAATGACCCAGACATGTTCAAACGGATTTATGTCAGAGGAAGAACTTGACCATGAGAATTGCTTTATATATTTTTGGACTTGCAATTCTGAAGTCTTCTTTTATTCGGCACGGCATGGAACTCCGCCCATGAAAAGGTTTTGTTCAAATAAATGTCAGTGGATATTGATTTAGAAAGTTGCTGTAGTATGATCGTTACGAGGCTTCAGTGATAAATAAGGTCTCCAAGCCTATAAAACAACTTTTTTACGCCAAATATAATAACAAAACTTCTAGTAAAATGAATAACGATAGTCGACTAGATATATAAGGGTTCTAAGCCTATAAAACTGTTTAGACCATTTCGAATAATGGGATCTTTAGTAAAAAGGGCTACAATAGACGTTTGATAAATAAGTATAAGCTAGTTTAGACCAGATATACTAAGAAAACCGGTAGCAAAATGAAGTACAATAGTTTAATAAATAAGGTCTCCAAGCCTATAAAGCAATTTTAACGACAGATATAATAAAAAAAACCTTGTAGTAAAATAAATAACGATAGTCGACTAGATGTATAAGGGCTCTAAGTCTATACGATATTTCGACTTAGACAGAATAATGGAATTTATAGTCAAAAGAGAAACAATAGACGTTTGATAAATAATGTATCCAAACTGGTTCATCTTTGGTCAAGGGACTAACATATGGAAAATTCAATTCTTGTTTGTATAAATTAACTATTGTGAACTTCAGTATGTGTATTGGTGATATATATGGTAAAACCTAATTTTATTATAATTTTCATTTTTTTTACACGATAACGAAATTAGAGCTGGTTAAATCAATAAAATGAAATAGATTTTCATATTCTGTAACCAAAAAAACCTTTGATTAGATGCATTATACCATTATTAAGTCATATATTGTCAATTTCTTAAAATAAAAACAAGGACTTCCAGCTGTCATTTTGAAAATCATCACGGAACCACCCTTTAATGACATCTTAGATCAATTATCTCATCAGAATCGTAATCGGCAGCAAAAAGGCCTTAGAAAACACTCGTCTTACTCAAAGTATTCATTTGTCCACTCCTGTTGTAGTCAAAAGAGATACAATAGACGTTTGATAAATAAGGTATCCAAGCTAGTTTACACCAGATATACTAAGGAAACCGGTAGCAAAATGAAATACAATTGTTTGATAAATAAGGTCTCAAAGCCTATAAAATGTTACGACCGGTTAGGAGGGTTGATTCATAAATAAGGTCTCCAATCCTATAAAGCAACTTTTACTCTAAATAGAATAATAACAAAACTTCTAGTATAAATGAATTGCGTTAGCTGATTAGATATATAAGGGCTCCAAGTCTATAAAAATGTTTAAACTACATAGAATAATAGAAGTGGTTGTAAAATAAGAAACAATAGTCATTTAATAAATAAGGTCCACAAGCCAATAAAAGGTTTAAACCAGATAGAATAATGAAACCGGAAATAAATTAGATACAATAGTTTGATAAATAAGGTCTTCAAGCCTATAAAAATGTTTGGACCGGATAGAATAATTGAATTGGTAGTAAAATGAGATGCAATAGTCATTGATAAATAAAGTATCCACGCCTATACTTTTTTAGGCAAGCAGAATATTCAAATGAGTATCAAAATGCGATACAATAATCGTTTGATGAATAAGGTCTCCAAGCCGATAAAAAGTTTAGACCAGATATAATAATGAAACCGGTAGCAAAATGAAATACAATTATTTAATAAATAAGGTCTCTGTGCCTATAAAAACATTTAGAAATGAAACAATAGGGAATTGTTAAATAAGGTCTCCAAGCTTATAAAAACATTTAGACCAGAGAATAAGGAAGCAGGTAATAAAATGGTAGTCTCTGTGCCTATAAAATGTTTACATGAGAGAGAATAACGAAACTCTGAAAGAAAATGTAATCATATAGTGAATTGATAAATAAGGTATAAAAGTCTATGAAAATCTTTAGAACAGATAAATTATGGATCTGGTAGTAAAATAAGTTACAATAACAGTTTGATAAATAAGGTCTCCAAGTCTATAAAAATGTTTAAACCAGATAGCTGTTAAAAAATTTAAAATAACTAGCAATAATTTCCGCCCCGTGGCCGTAGGTATTTAAGTTTTAATGTAATGGAATTGAAAACCTAAAGAAATCAAATAAGAACGCATATAAAAAGATTACACTTATTTTCATTATATTTCAATTGGTTTCTACATGAAATCAGTCAAAATATTGATTTTAATACATTGGATAATAAAACAATAATATTAGAGATCAATAACACCAAGTTATAATTTATTAAACCTGGTTTTGTTTAAACCAGTATGCAAACTAACTACACCAAATATTATGTAAACCTTTATTTCCTAATGATATATAAAACACATTATAGGATTTTAAATGCACTAATAACTTGGGCGTTTTTTTTTTAGCCAAATCTAACTCAGATTTTTATAGATACCACGTTAATAAATAAAATTATTATATGTATTAACGATTTTGAAAATAAATGGAATACTCACTGGTACACTTACGCAATTCCTAAGGGTAGTGTAACGTAATCAGAGACGTAGTTTCGGTTAGAGACAGACACAGAATCTCCATAATAAAAAGATGGAACAAAATAATCGATTAATAAATAAGTTATCCATGCATATAAAGATGTTTAGACTAGATGAGAACAATTGTTATCTACCCTTCTAACATATCTCGGGTATATAATGGGAGAGACAGATAGAGTAGATAATAGATTAGATTAGGCTCTTACTTGGCCGCCATATTCTTCAGGGCTGACCCTCGGACTGTTTCTCTGGGTTGTTTTTACTTCTTGTTCGTCCGGGCTTATTTCTTGTGATGGTCATTTCTTGTTTTTACAACTTAACAAGATTTTTTTCTTCTTATAACTACAGTACGTACATAATTCATTAGCTGACTATGAATTATGTAACACAATGAAACTGTTTAAAAAAGGAAACATAATAATCGAGTGATAAATAAGGTATTCAATGCTTTCCAGTTTTTAAAACCAGACAGAATGTTTGGGATATACCAGCGAATACTGCAAAAAAAACATTATAAATTGTCATAAAGCTGAAACCGGTAATTTTAATAGTCGGATAAATTAACGCCCTACAAATTTTTTAAGGCGTATCTGTTGGTATCGATCTCTCTGAGGGCTGATCAGAGACGCCATCACATCGATCAGTTCGGTGACGCCGGACAATCAGTTCAATTAAATGATTAAATCTTTGCAATGCAGTGGAAAACAGCACGTAGAGACAAGACACAGATCGTTACAGACAGGATTCGATTATTGGTTGATTCTAGAAGACTTTATAATTAACGCTTCGTTTAATCGTCACTCTTTATCCAATATTCGATCTTTGCAGAAAGAGAAAATGTTTTGCGTTTAGACAACAAAAGAAAGTTTCAATCAAACAAGGTATTACCAAATAGTATATATATATATATATATATATATATATATATATGAGAGAGAGTTAAATTTTCCTCCTTTGGTACACCTGCCCACCGCCTCGTCTAAAGGGCATAAGGTCTGATTTAATTGCTCTGTACCTGGGTAAAGGGCAATGCTGACGGAACTGAGAAATGAGCGGATGGCTTGCTTCCTGAGGTCTACCGTACATTAAACCTAACTCGTGTCACATTCCAATATTTAAGAGTCATTCTTAAGTTATAGAGGCGCGTGTTGTAATGGTTACCATCGTGGGAAATGGACACAGTGAGTCGAGTTCAAATACTTGGCGGGGTTGTTTTCAATTCACATAGCTCTTGGGAAAAGTACGAATTCAACAATTCTCCCTCTAGCTATGGATAAATAGTAGGGGAGACTGGGATATTTAACCTTTGTATGGTAACCGGTCTAGGAGAAGGAAGACTGAATTAAATCCAAAGGGGCCCTCTTCTCGTTAGTTAAAAACTACTATGAGCTATCTCTTCTCTCTTCTGTTCTAAAATTTTAAATCTTTTAAGTAAATGTCTTCTTGATAAGATTCTTATTGCCATTACTAGGCTGCAGGTGAGAGCACTTTACAGAGGAGATCCCTTGTGGCATTAAGTTTGATCCGTTTTGAATGGAATCCTATGATCCTTGTGTTCCTCAGTGTGAATCAGAATTCTGGTGCGTTATACCGTTCGTCCGTGTTAAGCACGAGCAACTGAACGCCTTTCCTCCAAGGTCATTAAATAGTTAACCAACCACGTATCCAAGCGTGTTGTTGGCTGATTGAATCCACGTGGCCATGAAGAGTCTATAAATTTAAGTTGGGGCCTCCAGCACACCTTATATTTTAAATTAATCCAACACTTGTAATCTCTGAAATAACTCGTCTTACTTCACAGGCTCATCACATGATTCTCTTAGCCAATCTGAGAGCCTCGCTCCGAATGGCCCTGGGTAAAAACTTGTCAATCTCAATTCTTGGTAATTTTTCAATTTCCCGTTGAATTTAAAATCTACACTACACTCCCTTATAAAAATGATAGGCTATGCCTATCCATTATGTAACACTAACACCCGGAGAGAGTCCAATACCCTGAAAGAGTTATAATTTTTTGAACGAAAATTGAAGCCCATGACGTGGAGAGGACGGGTCCCAGAGTTTTAAGCGATAACTTTCAATTTACGACTTCTGTCGCTATCAAAACAAATGTGAGAGGCGCATTTTATAAGTTTATCATCGGAGGAAATGGACTCGTCTTCTTTAGTTCAAATACTGAACGATGCTCTTGTCATTTTATATAGCACTTCGAAAATGCATGCACCAAATAAGGTGTCGAAGAACTTTTGAAGATCTAATTCAAATAATACACGTGCAAAAACAATGACGTAATTATTTGAATGAGATCTTTAAAAGTTCTTTGATGCCTTGTTTGATCAACAGTTAAACTATTCCGACCAATCGGCTGGTCACGTCAAGCCCTAGCACCTATATGATTTTCCTAACCTTATTGCCCTTATGGCAAGCCCCAACCCCTTTTTTATCATATGAGTGCTGGAAGGCGGTGGCTGCGGGTCTACATGTCCTAGGAATGACATTAAACTCTATCTGATGGTGAGGTTCCAGTTTTGGAGGTTTGGGGAATGTGGAGCACCCCTTCATCACCATTGCTCCCTGGTCCACTCTGACCCGGAGTGGTAGTACCTGTTAGGGTCCCATCTATGGGTTAAATAGAAAAATGTATTTATAAAAAAAATGTATTATCCATTAAGAATTGATTTATTTCAAAACTTTATCGGCATTAAATGACCCACTGAGGTTGATATGCCGTAAAACAAAACAAAACAAACCAAACCAAACCAAAACAGTCAAACTATTCAAAATAATTTCCCAGGGTGGGTCATTGCTATACTCGAATAGACAGGGGAACACCTGAGGAGGTCCGTATGATGCAGCAACTGAGACGTTGCGTTTTACAAAGCGAACAACAGTCCGAAAAATCTAAATTATTAGACAATTGACATTTAAAGATACATTTTCTAGCGGTTGTTCACATAATCAGCAAGTGATCTGCAGCGTCAGAATCATTTAATTGTCTTTTATTCTTTCTTTTTAACATTTAAAAAAATTTTTACATAAGGTAAAATTATCTGCTATGAATATCTAACACACCCACACACATATTAACACATTCAGATTGAATGTTCTATCAAGAAAAAAAAAATTACTTTCTCTTGTTCACTCCTTGGTATGCTCGTCATTTGCAATTTTAATAACTATATGCACATTACAATACATTGCTGTTATCTCAGTCTCATCTTCAATTTTCGCATATGTATATCTCTCATTAAAATGGTTCTTCAAGCATTCTTTTCAAAATTTTGGAGAATCGTTCCTTTTACTACACACATACATAACTTATTGTTGTAGCTAACAGTAGCACTCTACCAATGGACTGGCTCATAGCCTTAAAATAGCCTACGATTAAAGTGGATTAATTAGCTGAAAAATATTCAGACTGACTTTGGTGCGTTAGCTACACCGAACCTACCCTCCTCTATTTAGTGTTGTTTGTACTTATTTGTTCTGTGTTTGTATGTATCCGTTTGGCACCGGATGCTGGTACTTTATAAATGTATTAAGCACACCATTCTTCTGTGTATCTTTCCCCATCGCGATACAACACCTATCGAGTTTTATAATTGTACTAGATGACTTCTGAACCTGTCGGGATGGCTGGACTGGCAGTTGTTGCTTGTCTGTTCTCAAGTAGGAACATAAACAGTGAATCGTCGTGGTTACCGTTCACTTTGTGCCATAATGGAAAGAAATTGGAAAAATATCTTGTTGACATTTTTAGCCGATAATATTATATTATGCAGGTTGGTTTTGAGAGTGACGGTTTTATACGAGTGTAAGTCCAAAATTACTGCCATTTTGTTTAGGACAAGTATGTTTGCCTCTCAAACCCTCCTTCGTGGGGCTGAAAAAAGGATAGTCTGAGGCAAACATTATTCCAGTGACGCGGAAGTGGAATCTGTAGGGAAGAAGTGGCTCAAAGAACATTCAACAGAATTTTACGAGGCAGGGATATATGCTCTGATTCGAAGAGGAAACGTGGCTATTGAGAGAAACGGTGACTGGGGAGAATTAGGGATTTGATTCGCAGAGAACCAGCTTCATTTTGATGTATAATACATGTTCCGGTGTTGGTAATTATACCTGTCCTAAATAAAATGACATTACTTTTTTACTAACTCTCTTATTACAATCAGTTAGCTGTCAGGACACCATTTTGAAAAAAAGACAAATTCTACAGGGTAAAAATTGCTTGGAAGCCAAAACAAATTTTACTGACTAGAAATTGCTAGGAAGGAGAAAAATATACTGTTTAGAAATTGCTCAAGATAAAGTTATACTAATTAAAAATTGCTCGAAAAGAGAAAAACTTCTAATTATTAGACATAGCTCGGCAGGGGTAATATAAATTCTAATGACTAGAAATTGCCCAGGAGTAGGATAATTCTCCTGGTTAGAAAGAGTAAAATACTGAGCTGTCCATGACATGCAACACTCCACTTTGGCCCTTACTAAGTCTAAACGAGAGGTCGGAGAGGTTCCCTCCGATCAACCCAAGCAATAAGGTTGTCCCAACCATATTGCTCTTATGGCAAACCCATTACACGTTTTGTCATATGTGCTAGAAAATGGTGGCTTAGGGTCTTGTTGTCCTGTGTATAATGTTAAACTGCATCTATTGGTCGAGTTTCAATTCTGGAGCTGTGAGGAGTGTGGAATAGCCCTTCATCGCCATAATTCCCAGGTTCACTCAGGTAGTGGTAGTAACTCTGTGTTAATCTATGGGTTGAATAGAAAAATGGTTTTAAAATATGTTTGCAAAAAGTTAAGTTTGAAAAATTTTAATACCATCAACATCGAATAAAACAAAATGTCTTCGACATAAAATAATCCTATTGAAGTAAGTCAGTCAGACAGTCAACCATTGGTTTTAGCAATGTGACTGGCCAAGCCTAACCATGAAGTTACTATTTCTCCAATGAACCCACTATGACAGCTTAAATAATTACTGCCACTCCTGCCAGGAAGAGTCCATTAAGCTGAGGAGGTGTTTGACTGTTCACTGTCCAATAGTTAACAATCTGTAACAGTCATTTCCAGATTGCAGGTTCAATCCTGGCTAAGGGTGAAGGTAACACAAATAACAATTATCAGTATTCTACAAATCCAATAAAAGTTAACATGCCATAAATACAACCAATCAATCAACCGCTAAAAATGGCTTTGTGTTGTATACTGCTTTTGGCGGAGGGGTTAGGTAAATACATATTTAAGAACTATGTTTCATCAAACAACATGACGCCATGAATGAACACTATCATTTTTACAGGTTATTGTAAAAATCATTTTCTGGTAATGTCGGAGGTATTTTTTATGCTTATACTTTATCTAAACCAACTAATAGAGAGAAGGGAAAATCATTCCGGCTTTCTGGCTGAAGCACGTTCATCTTCTCTATAAGGTTCCAATTTGAAAGGTATAATGGTTGTATGGCGCCAATGGTATCATTGTGTCTCATGTTTTAGACCAAGAATTGATATATGCATTTTGGGCGTGTAATAAACAACGTTCACCGTGTTGCTGGCGTAGCCTTTGCTCTAACTCACCACACACATACACAATTCTGCCTGAACCTCACCCTTGATAAGCGCATTTCACCATCTCGTTTATTTTCCATTGCATTTCTTTGCTGTTTCTTTTTTATATATAGCTGTTTGAATTATGTTTGCTGGAGCCAAAAATCATATTTTAGGGCGGACTATTGATCCCAAGTATCAATTTTACAACTCTCTCTCTCTCTCTCTCTCTCTCTCTCTCTCTCTCTCTCTCTCTCTCTCTCTCTCTCTTTTATATATACATATATATATATATATATATATATATAATAACTTGAAAAGATCAGAATTTTACACACATATACATTCTAGTATATATATATATATATATATATATATATATATATATAGGTGAGTCAAAAAAAGTATAAAGATTTTGTACTTTTTGACACACCTTGTATTCAGAAAAAAATAATGTTCCATTCATTCTTCATTTCTATCTCGGTAAATACAGCTTTAAACTTGGTACTTTTTATACACTTTGTATTCTAAGAAATCGAATGAATGGAACGGTATTTTTGAGAATACAAGGTGTGTCAAAAAGTACAAAAATCTCTATACTTTTTTTTACATATATATATATATATATATTAACCCTGAAAAAAATTAGAATTTTCTACACATATAAATTTAAGTTTATATATATATATATATATATATATATATATATATATATATATTAACCCTGAAAAAAATAGAATATTCTACACATATAAATTTAAGTTTATATATATATATATATATATATATATATATATATGTATATATAAATCTGGTATTTGTTTTTAGAAATGTCAAATTGAAAGATCATTCTCTAATTCCTTCTTTAATTTTGGGTTATTTCATAATATTTTTTGTATGTCTTGGAAAATATATCATTAATTTAAATAATCTAATCTAATATAGTTTTGTTAAGGTCTCCTTTATGAAGCCAGAATAGTTTATTTGCATAGTTGTGATACAAGGACCGAAGTATGAGGCACCCATTAAAATTCATTGGAATTGCATGGTTTCATCTCTTACTCTATCGGGTCGGGTGATCTCAGCTCTTTCTCTATGAGGTTTGATGGCCTTGTGGGGTTATTTACGTATTTGCCTGGAGAGTTGTCTGCCCGTATAGTGTCGCTGGTTCCCGCTATGGGCCTGGTCTATTTAAGCGGCTAATTTGAACTTCTTCCCTTTTCCCTGCTGCTCGACCTACGAGACACAATGAGGTAGTCTTATGACCACCCCCTTCTCGATGGGGCTTCGGCCCTTAACACTGGCCACTCACTGCTAGTAAGTCTCTTATACGATATATGACTATCCTTTCGGCATGTATCTGTAACTACGTTTTATGTACATTCAGGTATCTCTTTGATACCTAAATATCTTGTATTTTACCATTCATGAATGTGTCATTATCTCTACTCTTGTATATGTATTTATACTGCTTTTGTATGTATGTTTATGTACACTTTATCTAATTTATGTATCTCGTCATATCCATGTGCTGTATACCTATTAAATGTGTTGTCTTTCAACCCTTGTCGGAGTTTGGTTTGCGTTCCAACGAGGTATGACTTTGTCATAACCTTCGAATCTTACAGCCTTATCATTTCCTTTAACTTCATCCAAGCTAATTTCCAAGAAATAATCCATGTTAAAAGCGCAGTAAGGCTAACTCGAAGCCGAATTACTTGGACCTTTTTTCGTTGCA
>CM042154.1:104725906-104773406 GCA_023376005.1 Doryteuthis pealeii
GCTGAGAAGATTTGCTGCCTTTTCCAAACGGAAGATGATAGAAATTGTCGAAACAGTCCAGACCACAGCACTGCTGAAATTGACTAGAATACTAAAAAGAGTCCTGGCGAGTTGAGAAGATTTGCTGCCTTTTCCAAATAAAAGGGAATCCTGGGTAAAACACTAAAATACATTCTGTGGTGAGCTATTAAATTGACAAACAAGCAATGACATTCAGTAAAACGAACCAACCAATATTATTGATTTTGTTCTTTTCTTTTTATATCACGTTTTATAACATTTCTTTCTTACTCTTTCATTTTTAACTCGTATTTTCCTTCCATTCTTCTTTCATTATGGTTTTTTCCTTCTTTCATTTTTACGTTTATTTTCCTTCTTTCAGTTTGACCTTTATTTTCCTTTCTTTCCTTTTTTAACTCGTATTTTCCTTTCATTCTTTCTTTTTCCTTCTTTATGACCTTTTTCCCTTCCTCTTTCATTTTTACCCCTATTTTCCTTCCTTTCTTTCATTATGACCTTTCTTTTTATTTCTCTTTCATTTTCACCTTGCTTTTCCTTTCTTTCTATTTTTCATTCTCGCCTTTCTTTTCTTTCATCTTTTATTTCCCTCCTTTCTTTTCCCTTTTTTATTTTCCTTTCTTTCTGTCTTTCCGTCTTTCATTCAGTATTTGATATTCACCATACTTATAACCGGTCGATCGTTCTGTATTTTTTTTAGAGGAGGGGGTAGCCTTAATTTATGATATACTCTATGTATAAATTTGACCCCACCTTTTAACGCCGACATAAATTACGCTAACGGGCTACCGTATTTTATGGCCTATAAAACATTTCACCAAATTCTCGCTAAAAACAATCCCTCAGCATCCTAGGAACTGACGGTCGATGAACCAAAAGTAAAATATTTATAATTTATTATTACACTACTGTACACTGTTTCAGAGAAAACCTTAGCAAAAAATATATTTTTCCAAAGAGATATAACAACAAAACAGAAAATATAGATTACAGAAATATTTACGGTGTGAAAACAAAAGTGTTACATAAAAGAATTAGGAGGCGCGCCTAGAGTAACGCTTGAAATGGAATCGGTGGCCAGAGTTCAAATCTGGGACGAGCTTGTTAGTTCACTTTACATTATTACTCTTCAGAAAGTCAACAAACCGTTTCACCCACCGGGTATAAGTAAATAGTAGGACTGACTGGGTTCTCTCTCTTGGTAAGGCAACCTGTTTAGAAGAAGGAAAACTCAGAATTAAAATCAGCTTTACTCCGCTTAAAAATTTATCTTTTGTCACATCCTGTATAAATACACATATAAAAGTATAATTGGTTACAGGGAAAAGAGCGGAGTCCTTTTTGCCATTACTCCCATATCCACTCTGCCCTGGAGTGGTAGTACCTGTTAGTCTCATATATAGAAAAAAGGAGTTTTAAAAAAATGGTTAAATTTTAAAGACTGTAAAATCCAACCAACCAACTTACGAACAGTTTAATAAGTTCACTAAAACATTTAAGTTTCCGAATTTATTACGCCAAAGAAAAATAATATTTATAAAAAATAAACATTAAAATATATTACAGCACATAGTTCATTACATTCTGTTCTGATTTTATACAATACTGGGATATTTTTCTTATTCATAATAACGTAATAAAATTATAATTTTTTTATATTTATTTTTTGTGGGGTGAGGGTTGGTGCGGATTAATGGCATTTCAGTTTATTTCAATGAGAAAAATTAATTCAATATACGAGGAAATTGATTTACAAGCGAAACGAATTAAACTCGTAAGTCAAGCTATCACTATATATAGCGATACCTGAATTCAAACCTGTTGAACTCCGCTTAAGAAATTGACTTTGTGTCACATCCTGCTCGTGCAGATGGGTTGGTAAATATATATACACACGATGGGGAACTGAAAGGTTCATTGACTGATATCACATCTGCTGTTCATGATGCTTTTGAGAAATGCGACCCAATGGAAGAAGTGCGCTGACCACAAAGGACACGATGTTGAAAAATTAATTTGGTCACTTATCCATTGGTCAATCTATAAACTTTGCAGTTGGGATCTTATATACAATACAGTGATTTTTTTTCTTAGTAAAATTTAAGGTGTTTGGGATTTTCTGGGTGGGGAGGGGGAACGGATTAATGGCATTTTAGTTTATTTCAATAGGGAAAATTGATTTGATATACGAGGAAATTGAGTTTCGAGCAGAACGAACTAAACTCTTGAGTCAAGGTACCAGAGTATCTTTTTCTTTCGTTCCATTTCATTTATCTATTTTTCCATTTCTTTCTCTCTTTTATTCCTTTCGTTCCTTTCAACTCCATCACAACCCTATTTACTGCATCACTACCACCCCTCAACATCCGCTTCATTTTATTTCTGTCTCTACCCAATTTTTATCTACCAAGCTATTTCTATCACTTGTGAGTTTTCTGTCCTAGACATCCAATCAAAATTCATTCCAACGAACCTATGACGAAGAATACAAGTTATCACGTTCACAATCACTTTGTCGAATTCATACAGAAACCTGAAAGTAACGTCTTCTAATTTTCCTCTGTATTTTTGTCCAACTTTCTCAAAGAATTTTGACAGCACAATTTAGGTCAATTATAATGTTCGAAAAGCCCTAATTGGATAATAGTAGATATAAAAGTTTCAGCCGCGTGAAAATCTTGTTTTCGATCAATTTTTGACAAATTCCTAGCAAAGATTAAGGAGAAGGGCTTCCTTTATATTCGTAATCATGCTGAGTGGCGCTAGTTGAGTAACGGTTATTCTCGTGGGAAATGTACACGGCGACCGGAGTTCAAATCTTGGACGAGGCTGTTTGCATTTCACTTAGCGCTAATACATTTGAGAAAGGTATATGTTGGCGTATTTTGTGGCAAAAGGTGTGCTGAAGATCACAACTTGAATTTATAAACTCTCCCAAAACAGCGTTGGCTTAATCGGCCAATCAAAAACGCCCAAACGTGTATTTGATTTACTATTTAAAGTCGTTGATAAATTGTCCTACAGTTGCTCCTTGGAGGTACTGACTAGCAGACGAAGATTATACAATCCTTTAATACGGATCGGCTGACAAGGATTAAAACTGATACTACATCTTACTACTTCAATGCCACAAGTGATCTTCACTGTAAAACTGCTTTCACCTACAGCCCTAAAATGGCCACATGAATCGTAACAGTATAAATCCAACTAATCTCTCTCGAGCTATGGATAAATTATAGGGAAGACTAAATTCTTTAATCTTGGTTACATAACCTAAGAGAAGGAAAACCTGTTAAACCTCGCTTAAGAAAATTACCTTGTATCACATCCTACTCGAGGAGGGGGGGGGCTAAATATATATAGCAAAGATTAAGGGAAATGGATTCCCTCATATTTGAAATCGTTTTAAGCAAGTGGTCATAGAGAGAGGCGCTCGTTTCGTAATGGTTATCATGGTAGCAAATGGACACGGGATCCCGTGTCAAATTCTGGCGATGCTGTTTCCCGTGACATGCAGCACTCCACTTTGGCCCTTACTTGGGTGGACGGGATGTCGGAGAGACCCCACCCAATCAATCGACTGGTTATGTCAAGCCCTGGCACATCTATGATTGTCCCAACAGTATTCTTCAAATTTCTCTTATGGCAAACACCCAGTCCGTTTTACCATATTGGTTCTGGAAGGCACTGGCAGACGATCAACCATCAGTTTATGTTGTATAATAGTTCCAATAGAAACGGAAGTACCGTTTCGGCCATTGTCCTAGGAAACGGAAGTATCGTTTCGGCCATGTTTGACTTGTTGTAATAAAAAGGCGGAAGTGTTTATTCCACCAGCACAGTACAATTGGATTACGTTGTTGTTAATCATTCGCGAGTATTTGTTAAATCAAACTGTAACAGTTTAATTTTTCCAATTTATTAATACACATAAAGCTAATGAAAATCATTTCTAATAATTAATAAAAGTAACCCAATATTTACCTACAAACTATTTGCTTAAAATTTTGTATACAAAAAAAAGACAAGATTTAGCATAAAAGTATTGGAATGCCATTAGATAAAATAACCAACATAACCATGTCCATACCTCCGCCTTTATCAATGAGTTGTTCTTAAAATTGAAGCTGGTATCCGGAGATGATGTTATTTCAGATATTAAAAGATAATCATCTAAGTACATTATATAAATGACTATTGTTATGCTTTCATTAATTTGTTTTTGTTTTAATAAATTAAGTTGGCAGTTTATCTTAAACCGTCACTTTTAATAAAGTAACGTATTAAACCGAGTACGCATGTTACAGGCTTAAATTACAAAATGATCACCATTGATTGATTGGTTTTTAAGGACACGTCAATCAATCTAGGGTTATTGTGTGCCAAGAGTTTAAGGAATCACGTTCATTGTACGCTTATATTTATGCTTTGTGTAGTTTTTTCTTAAGAATCTTTTTTTACACATTGTCTTATCGAATAGGAATATTTTAACAGATCTATTTGAGCCATAGATTGGACTGTTGAAATTATTACTTTTTATCGAGTTGACAACTGGATAAATAGTAGCAATTTCAACAAAGCCCATTATAAGGTAGGGTCCTGAAGAGATCGTATTGATCGAAACCACGATAGACCCATGATTTGTTCATATTATTTGAGTTTTTCACACCTGCCGTAGCTGGTGTATTATTATTATTATTATGTTCACTCATTATTATTATTATTATTATTCAACAATTTAGGAAGTATGAGGACTCTTGGATAACTACTTAAATAATACTATTCCAATGGAAAGACTGAAGCGGTACTCGGACAGTGTATATATATATATATATATATATATATATATATATATATATATATATATAAAGCAATGGTTTTCATAATTGAATCAATGATAATGAACCACATCTTCAAGACACTCCAGGTTTCATAGCAAATAATCCAATGATTTTGTAAAAATTGTCCCTTTTTATTATTTCTAACCGATACATTTTTCTCTTGTCAACATGGGAAATCGTCAATTCTAACGAGCTTTTAACTCCCACGTAAATAATTTTGTTTTCTCTTAATAATTCATGCAATCCCATTTCTTGGCAATCTTTCTTTCCTTTTCATTCTTTATTTTTTCAATTTTGATTCTCTTTCTTTTTTAATGTTTCTTTCTTGGTTTTTATTTCCTTTGATTCTTTCTTTCCTTTCTTCTTTTTTTTTTGGGGGGGGGTCTGCTTTTTCTTCTTTTTTTAGAATAATTCTTTCTTTTTCTTCTTTTCTTTGTCCTTTTTTTCTATCTTTCTTTTTCCTATGTTAATATTTTTTCCTTTTCTTCGTCTTTCCTTTCTGTTATTCTTTCTTTTAATCTTTTATTTATTTATTTTAATTTTTTTGTTATTCCTTTCTTCTACTCTTTCTTTCTTTTAGCCTTTCTTTCTTCTGCTTTCCCTTTCCTTTCTTTTAATATTTCCTTATTCGCTTTCTTTCTGTCTTTCTTTTTCTTTCCTTTATTGTACTGTCTTTCCTTTTCTCTATTTTTCCTTTTTCTCTGTCGTTTTTCTTTATTTTACTCTCTCTTTCTCTCCTCTAATCCTTTTTTTTATTTTACTTTCCTTTCTTTTGTAAATACTTTTGTTTTCTGTCTGTCGTTTTCTTTCTTTTTTTCCTTTCTTTCAAAACGGTTCATTAAGGAAATCTGTTGGATATATGTAAAAGTTTGGGCTCCCTACAATTAACAATCACTAATTAACACTTGAATTCACAGACAAGATATCTCATGAGAAGATCATGTGTCTTGTATATAGAATAAAGTTAGAATTACATCCCAGACTCAAGTGGTTGAACAGTAAATTAGCGGTTAATATCATCTCGTAAATTATTATCAAAGTATTTCCCATCATGACCCAAATATGTGCGAATGCTTCATTTACATGCAATTACAGAACAAAGCAAAGCAAGGATTAATGAGACTGCCAATGTTAACAATCTATTTGAAACTGAGGCAAATATTCCAATTAACTACAATTAAGGAAACAAAATTTGATGACCAGTATTATCGGACTAATTCCAACCAGGGCTCAAATATGAGTAAATATTTTGAACTAACTAAAGTTATGGAATAGAATAATGGTTAATATGACCACCAATATTACATGACTAATTCCAAACAATGTTCCAATATAAATCACCATCGTTATCATGTCGCGCTATTAGGACGGATATCTATGACAATCTCTCTCCAACCGTTCATACCACGCATTGTTCTCGGGAGGTCCTCTGAGCAGCATCCAGTATCCGCGAAGAGCTGGTCAATGTACGTCTTTGCTGGACGGCTCACATTGGCGTGCCCATGTGCTGGCTTTCACAGGAGGACGTCACTGAGCAAAACCCCTTCGAGAAAAATCTAGATGAGAACTATACAAAGACACTGCGCACTCTCTTAAACAAATCGTGAAAGCAGCACCCTCCCAAACTGCAGTTGTACTGTCATTTAGCTCAGTCGGTTTAGCTCAGTCGGTAACCACAAGTTTCCGGGTTCGATACCGGCCCTTGCCAACTCAGCGTATGATGGTAAACATCTAGCACTTGTGAAAAAAATGGAAAATTGTTGGATAGAAATATTTTCTCATATTTAACCACTACTTGGAATTGACATGCTACAACTGTAATCATGATAAGCATTATCTTGTTCAATAATTTCAGTTAATTCAAAAATATTATCTCATATTTGAGCCATGGTTGGAATTAGTGTGCTAATGTTGTCCGTTCTCACAATTCATCCAAGTAAGACATGCTGGGCACTGCTGGAGAAGTAATGATAAATTCTTAAGTGATGTTGGAAACTATTAGGTCTGTGCGGATACTAGATGCCGTCAATAGGATTTATCAAGAGCGATGGCCTTTAGAAACAGAAGGTGATAGTGATAGAGAGAAAGCCAAAGGAATCCGTGATGTTGGCACGCTTTGATGAAAATAGTGTACATTCTTAAGGATCTCAAGTGTCTATAAAGCCGATCGAGACAAAGTCGTGGAATTCCAAAAATATTGTAATTCTCTGAACACCTTTTATTGACTCACTTCTCTTCTTCGGGCCACTTCAACCGAAAATAAAAGCGAAAGAATCGAGTGGATCTACAAGAGGCCTAATAACAATTGTAAAGACAGCGAGGGAAAAATTGTGGCACTAAGTAGAACAAAACAATTGATATTAACGAAACAAAGAAGCGGGATTGCAAAAAGAAAGTCAATAGATAGAGAAACAATAACAGAAACGAAAATGTACGAAAGAAAACCGTACAATAAAATGCAAAGAAAATAAATTGATATTCAAATATATCGGGACGTGAGCCTCTACCAAATAACAAAAGCTGCGGATAGTTTGGTTTGTTTACCAACCCCTCCGCACGAGTACAATGTGACACAAGGTCAATTTCTGAAGCGAAGTTTAACAGGTTTGAATTCAGAGTTCTTCTTCCCCTAGACTGGTTGCCTAACCAAGATGAGAAAACCAATATATATATATATATATATATATATATTATATATATATCTTATTATAATGGAGATTGTGTGTTTTTCTGTCTGTAACCGAAACTATATTACTATTCAAGTCACAATTCCCCTAGTTATTTACATCACATTCTCCATGATTTTATTTTTATTTAAAGCTCAATTATTAATAAAATTGTTTTACATTATTAATACTATTGGCCTTATCTACATACTAATAACATACAATTGTATTTATATATACAACAAAATAGAGGTTTACAGTGTGAATGGGAAGGCTGATTTGCATATTGATATTAAAAATCTGATTTTAATAAATATCTGCTTAATATTATTGATTTTAATTGTTTGGTGTTATCTTAATGAATATTATCTAAAATCTCAGGGATAAATCTTAAAAGAAATCCATTAACAAGAAAAAATAGCTGTAATTTTATTCTTTACTTCCTATTTTAACTAAATAGTTAAATTAGGAAAAATTAGCAATGAAAGATGGGAGTAATGGAAGAGTAAGTTTCAGTTGTTCTATTTTTTTTTATTATACCCTCCTCTGTTTCAAATATTTTTATCTGCTTTCTTATTTAGTTTCATTAGCATTTCTAATTTGATAAAATATTTTATTACATTAAAACTTAAATACTTGCACCCGGAGGGTGCATATATTTGCTAGTATATATAATAGAGGTCTCGATAGAGCGTCCGCAATGGAACTACAAGGTTCCTGGTTCGATACTGGCCCTCGCCAACACAGCATATGAGTAGCACAGGGATCTATGTTGTAAAGTGAGGAGCTGATGGTAGGTGTGGCGCTCCAACTCAAATGCTAAAATAATCTCCTTGTTCTAGAGCTAGTGAAAAGGGGATAGACTCCCTAGCTGTCTGACTGTTACCGATATTCGGTATATTTATAAATAAGGAATATATCAGTGATAAAGCACATATATCTAAGATATGTTAGCATAGACAGTCAACGGCGCTTGGTAATTTTCAATGTCTCGTCTATGAGATCTGCCAACAGGTGTGAGAATCCCGTAGGCAAGAAACGGACAGTTACCAAGCACTGTTTACTCTATTTCTACGCAATCCTAACCTATATGCATACATACATACAGATTGCAATTGTATTATTGGTACTGCGGTGTTGCAATTTTTATTTATAGCATTTCAGTAGGTTTGGTTCCGTTTGGTTTGTTTGATTTTACAGCATGTCAACCCTTTTTGGATTAGTTTATGCCGAAGATGTGTTGCATAGCCCTTCTTCGCTACTCTGAATCGTATACGTTGCTTGTATACAGCGGAGATCGTTTCTAACCCCTAGACGATGTATCTAGTGGTCGCTTAAATGAAATCACAAGGCATGTTCTATGTAGTAGGAGATTTGACTTTATTTCTCTAATCTCGGCTGTACGTGGTGGATGGCGAGCGTTGACAATCGGAACTACTACTACTACTACTACTGTTGCTGGGATGGTGAGGTAAGGGGGTGCAGAACCCCACTGCCCGCTAACAGCGCTCGACCGTGTCGACGGTCAGACTCCTTGTGCTCTGTTCGCCGTCTCCTATCTGACTGTGGGCTGACTGACGACCGCTTAAGTATTGACCACCGCCCACGCATTTTAATCTTTCTCTTTGTCCCTCAGCCGGAAGTCATTACTTCCCTTTCCAGTCTCTTTGTTCAATTTTCCGCTTGTATAGAGGAAGTCCTTTGTCACACCAGACCCTCTGTCTACCTTATCCATTGTCTTCTCAGTTCAATTTTTCTTTGACTTTTCGAACTTCCCGCGCAAACATTTGGACGATCGCTAATCCATAACAGATGGGTTTTTTTTTCATGCTTGATGGGTATTCTTTTTTTAAAACTTTTTTCCAAACATTTAAAAAAAAACATTTTCTTCAATTTAACCCATAGAGAAGATTTTAACAGGTACTACCAGTCCGGGCCAGGGCAGACCTGGGAGTAAAGGCTATAGAGGAGTACTTGATACTCCCCAGATCTTGAAAATTTGAACTTCATTATTTCATGCAGTTTAACGTCATACCCAGGACACAGTTGGTTTGGTAATAAATAATAACTAATAAAATATTTTGATTCTTCAATATTCAATTATGATCCTAGTATCTTTCCTTCTTAAAAAATAAACTTGTTTTACAAAATTGTTAGGAGTGTATTTATGGTTGATACTTCAGAATCAGAAATAAATTAGTTTTCCTCGTGTTGTATACCCTTCTAACATAGCTCGGGTATATAACTGCAAGACAGACAGACACAGACAGACAGACAGAAGAGTAGACATGGGATGAGGGGTCTTACTTGTTAACTCGGTCGCCGTATTCTTTAGGGCTGACCTCTCGGGCCGTTTCTCCGGGTTGCTTTGACTTCCTCTTCGGGCTGGTCATTTCTTGTTTTTAATAATCATTTAATTGTTGTTTTTGTTAAGTCTTTTATTTAAAACAACCCAGCCCCTATTTGACCGCAGCGGTGAATGCGACATCTCGAGAACTGACAACACGTCTACTCTCGGCCAGTAACTAGTTGCATTTAAACTAAAACTATCTCACGCCCTACAGTCGCGCTTTTCGAGAAGTCAAACGGAATGTCATAACAGTTGGTAATTTTCTACTGGACCCCCGTTATTTTGAATCTAACGAACTGATTCCAAATATCCTTACTACAATATGTATATAATTCATAAGATGCCAATGAATTATTCAACAATAGGGAATTCAAAAATTGTCTAAGGCGTAGTCGTAAAAGCATTGACATTACGGATAATTACAATTTGGAATATACAACACAATAAAAAGTTATTTTGAGAAATTCTCAAAACAGAATGCTACAAAACTTTTTGATGAAAGAAAGATATAAAAATTTAATTTGAGAAAGTAAAAACAAAGCAACATAGGTAGTTAATTATTCAGATTATGCTTTTATATATATATATTATATATATATATATATATACTAATTTATTTATTCTTTGTTTATGTTTCATGAATAATTTCTTATCTCTTTCCACCCCCGTTCTATTTCACATCTTCCTCCTCTCTATATAACTCTGCATTATTGAATTTACTCAATTTTTGTTTATATTTCTTAAACCACATTTCTTCCGTTCTTAAACAACGTCTGTCTGTCTGTCTGTCTGTCTCTCTCTCTCTCTCTCTCTCTCTCTCTCTCTCTCTCTCTCTCTCTCTCTCTCTCGTATATAAACTAATTTACTGCATCTCTTATTTTTATGAAACTTTTCGCTCTCTCTCTCTCTCTCTCTCTCTCTTCTCTCTCTCTCTCTCTCTCTCTCTCTCTCTCTCTAGCTATTTATCTGCTAGTTGTTCTTTATCTCTACTTCTTGAACCACGTCATTCGTATTCTCCCCCTCCTCTCTCTCTCTCTCTATCTCTCTCTCTCTCTCTCTCTATTTCACATCTTTCTCAGTTTATAACTATATATCAGCTAATTTACTCGATTTTTGTTTCTTTCCTAACCCCCATTCTCTCTCTCTCTCTCTCTCTCTCTCTCTCTCTCTCTCTCTCTCTCTCTCTCTCTCTCTCTCTCTCTCTCTCTCTCTCTCTCTCTCTCTCTCTGCTAATTTACTTGTTTTTTATCACTCATTCTACCTCTTTCACATTCTCTCTCTCTCTCTCTCTCTCTCTCTCTCTCTCTCTCTCTCTCTCTCTCTCTCTCTCTCTCACGTTAATTTTCCATCTATGTTAACTAATTTATCCGTTTTAAGTTTATATGTCTTTCTTAAACCATTCTTCTCCTTTTCTCTCATTCCCCCCCCCCATTGATTTTTCCATCTTACACCTTCGCTTTATGTCTTGTCGTCTTATCAAAATTAATTGGCACACAACACAAAACTCGGCGCAATTCGAAAAGAAAAACTGACCAAGATGGCGACAGAAAAGGAACTAAAAAAAAAAAAGAAAAACAAAAATCCCATGTTTCATTTGTAATTTTCATTAAAGCTGCGAGTGTCTCCTTGGAGTCTCGTTAACCTCCCCTCGCGAGATCTGGGCATCCGTTTGATTCTCAGCGTTCGTTTGTCGACCATATTTAAAGATTCACTACACCTCAGAAGCAAATTATTCGATATTTCCACACCCCTACATTCTTATTTGATTAGTTCAGTTAACGCAAGACAAAGACTCGAACAGTGTAAAAAATCCATCACATTCTTTCCACGATGTGCATGTGGGATAATTACGCGCATAGTCTATCCCTTCTGTATTCGTTCTTGGCGGTGTAAAAATCCAATAACTTATTACTTAATGCGTATTTTGGTTTGTGTTTTCATTAAATATTTGTTGGATAGCTTTTTTACTTCTCTACTTATAATATTACCACTGCGCCAAAAAACATCCATTGTGAAAGATAGGATGAGGAGGAGGAGGAGGAGAGGAGGAGGAGCTCTCAAAATAGTTTTTGACTAACAAGAAGAAGACCCTTTGTTTTGAATTCAGAATTTTACTTCCCTTAGACCAGTCGCCATACAAATGTGAAAAGAGACCCGTCTGCCCGAAATTTACGACTATAAAAGATGTACTCAAGACAAGAACCAAATCTTAAAATAGCCAATTTTCGCAGACAAAACGGTGATCTCACAAAGAGGAAAACAGAGAAGCTGGTTACGGCAAGATCCGTTCGTGAGCACATCTGAAATTAGTTATTTTTTTTAGAACGGTGTAAAGAACGTGATCACAGAGTAGCGAAATCAGAAGTTCAGAACCAGTTCACAGAAAACAGCTGGACTCGTACAGTGGTATCCTCTCCTTTTCTCTTTCCTTTTAAAAGTCCGTCGCAGACGACGATGACGTCACTCCATATCGTTCATCAGTTGTGGACTCAATTGTTGGCTAATCGCATTGGGACATACCATCCGCTTGCCTGAAGACAAACTCCCCGTAAAATACTTTATGGTGAACTCGCAGAAGGTACTCGAAGGACAGGAGGACACCAAAGCTGTTCAAAGTCCATATGAAAACGACTGAAGAAATTCGCTATTACATCTTCAAGCCTGGAAGATCTGGTCTCCAGCAGACAGGGCTCACTATCGAGATTAACAGGGCTGCAGAGCGGCATTGTCTTCTTCATCATGCACCACAGAATGCAAATGGAAATTTCCCTTGCAATGTGTGTGACTAATTAGATACAGTTGTATTTAAAAGACAGAAACTTACCGCTCAGTAGACTACCACGACAACGGAGAGATGGCATTGAAGATGTTATTCGAGCCACCATGAAGAAAAAAGGTGAGATAGAACGAAATAAAAATGCATTATGGCCAACGATGGGGAAATCATTAGATTTTCTGATGAATAAGGGAATATATATATGAATTTAACATTTTTAGAAAAAACAAAATGTTAAATTCATACTGTCGGATTAACTTCCATTTACTTCATATATATATATATATATATATATATATATATATATATATATAAAATGATAAACGATGAAATTTAAGTACAGTTTTTAACTCTTATATTTCTCACCATTGGATAGCAGTAGATATCACTCATTGTGATTATTGCGAAAATGTTACAATGAACATTTGTGCATATTATCATTATTATTTTTATTATTATTTCACTCCATAAAAGTTTTTCACATCCACCTTAGCTGGTGGTTCATATGAGGCTGAGTGACGGCAAGGCCCCCCTAGATATCTTTTGATTATCCTATCCGATTTAAACAATGTTGTTTGGGTGGTCTCCATTCTTATTATTATTGGAGATAAGAGGGTTTATACCTTTTTCAAAGGTATTAGTCGAAACGACAGAGTAAGTTCTTTGCTCAACTGCCATCTAACATTATTTCTTAAGTACAACCCCTCCTCATTGTGACAAGGCCGTGAAAACTTGATAGGGTTAGAACCATAGTGTTAGTGTTAAATAGAAATTTAAGTTCCTGGTAGGGTCGACCAAGCGGACTAGTCTGGCACATGATAGTATTAGGACCACAATCCGGTCAACGGAGCTCTGACGAAAATCCAAATGGCGTCTCCATTATCGCCAGCTATCACCGGATTTTTGTGTACTTGTCACTGCCTCTACGGAAAATCATCGCAGAAAGGGCATCCCCTAACGGGCATAAGAATTCGAGGTTTGGGGACCACTTGTGAATTTCCTATTCCCTTCCTACTCCTGTCATGAATTTACCACAGATTAGTTTGAAAGTGAGCGTAATAGCGCGACTTTAGTTCGAACTCGCTTACTACGATGTTGCAGTCCAGCACATCAACCACTACACCACGGGGACGCCCTCAGTAGTAGTAAGTTACAAGGATGTGTCCTTATTGTCATCATCACAATGACAATGTGGGATATAATAACGTGAATTCTTCGTTCTAGTGTTAATAAATGAATGAATATATTCATGAATGATTATATACTAAAAAGCGCCATGATATAATGCACCCTATCACCTCGCTGTTGGCCAAATATATCGTGTGCATATTGATTGACTGTGTTTAGTCCCTTTGTTCAAACACATCCTTTTGTTTATGTATGCCCGACTCAATATCAGCGTATATACCTTTACATACATGGATAGTATATTAGGTAGCTCGTTAAACAACATACATATAGATAGTTATTAATGCTTATCACTATACATTCTTATATGCATAATATAGATGGACTGGCTTTCCAATTTCCACAGGCAATTTGAATAAATGCATATTAAAATTGTTTGAACACAGATATGCTTAGCTTTTGCCAAATTGTGTAGACTTGAAAATAGGCCAATTTAATATATGACAGTTCTAAAAGTCATGCACCAGTTTAAAATGTCAATGACTAGCGGCATGTAAATAATAAATATGTCCATATATATATATATATATTATATATTACTGGACATATCTACCTCCAGTCGGAATGGAAACCCGATCGATTTATCACAAGTCAGTCTTCTTAACCACTCGGTATATATATATATATATATATATATATATATATATATATATATATATATATATATATATATATATATATATATATATATATATATATATATATATATATATATATATATATATATATATATATATATAGGGGCCGGGTTAGCTCAATCGGTAGAGCGTTCGACTAGAACCCACAAGGTTCCTAGTTCGATACCGGGCCTCGCCAACTCAGCGTATGAGTAGCACAGGGATCTGTGCGGTAAATGAGCTGATGGTAGTTGTGGCGCTCCAACTCAGACGCCAAAACAATCTCCTTGGTCTAGCGCTAGTGAAAAGGGGATAGACTCCCTCGTTGATTGGCTGATACCGACTTTAGGCTGCCCCGATGACTTTACTTACTTTATATATACATACAAACAGCCCGCACAAGTGGAATGTGAAACAAGCTCATTTTTTAAGCAGAGATTAACAGGAAAATTTCAGACTTTTTCTTCTAGACTGGTTGCCTAACCAAGGTAAAAATGTTCAGACTGCCTCACTAGTTACCCATAGTTGGATTCATACATTTCCCAATGGTATTAGCGCTATGTAAAATGCAAACAACCTTGTCTTGTAAAAGAAATATGACAGTTTAATAAGTAAAGTGTTCCACTTAATATACTTGTAAAATATGTCATCACTAAAGTTGGTAGTTGGTTGTTTAGTATAATGGCATAGCAACCAATGTGTGTTATTTAATACCTAATTCGTTTTTATGTATATGATTTGTTTATAAAAAATAAATTTCATTAACTAACTCCATATGTACTAATTTGGCATGATCAGCGATTGATCGATGAGAATTCTCTGACCGCCCGTCTAGCTCAAGTAAAATCCCAAGTAATATAAAATAGAGGAACAGAGAGTCATTGTAATATATCTGTTAAATAACTTTTATATATATTTTCCATTTTATAAACGAAACCTGTTTCTTTCTTACAACAGAAAAAAGGGTATTTCTCAATTTGAATACTCATTCACACATACACACCACACACACACGCACATGTGTGTCTGTGTCTGTGTGGAATATCTTTGCCAGTGTACATATTTTTGCCAGTGTATATATATATATATATATATATATATATATATATACGTGTGTGTGTAATTCAATGTTTCTGTTTTACAGATAAGTGAGTTTTCTTACACTACAACAGGAGAGAAAAAATCTCTCATTGCTATATATATATATATATATATATATATATATATATATATATATATAATATATAAAGCAATGAGAAATCCTTTATTTTTTTCTTTGTAGTGTAGGAAAACATACATATCATCTATGAAACAGAAAAATTGTACATACATTAAATATATATCTATAATATATA
This sequence comes from Doryteuthis pealeii, assembly GCA_023376005.1. Taxonomy (NCBI): domain Eukaryota; kingdom Metazoa; phylum Mollusca; class Cephalopoda; order Myopsida; family Loliginidae; genus Doryteuthis; species Doryteuthis pealeii. The sequence continues at coordinate 104,741,718 of CM042154.1, forward strand.
TTACATAGGTGCACACGCATATACCTACATAAATACATACAATATATATATATATATATATATATATATATATATATATATATATATATAGCGTGAGAGAGTGAGAGAAAGATGGTTTTCCTATGCACGTATGTAATATACATTATAAATATATACTTAATATATGCACGCTTTTCTGTTTTATATATGATATGTGTGTTTTCCTAAACTACAAAGAAGAGAAAAACAACGACCGTTTCTCATTGCCATATTTTCATATACATACACACACACACACACACACACACACACATATATAATATATATATATATATATATATATATATATATATATATATTAAAGACGTTTGAGATATTTCATAAGTATATATATTTTTTATATTGATCCATATCATAGATCATGAATAAACTTAGATTTATTGAATTCTTTTGTCTCACATGTTATCTCGAATAAAAGCCTGTAAGACAAGTTTGTTTCTTTTTAATAACCGGCAGGATATTCAGGATAAAATAAAATTTTAATATGGATAGACGTGCTTTACGATATGGATTTTTCTTCATAAATTAAGTCGGCAACAATTCGTGAGCGTGGACGAAGAAAAAGTAATCTTAAAGGAATTGATGAATTACAACAATTACAAAAGTAAAATATTTCCTAGAATAGCAAAAACATAATTAATGGCTACAAAGTTTTATATAGATACCAACAGAATTGTCGATATATATATATATATATATATATATATATATATATATATATATATATATATTCCAAAAGAAAAAATACTGCAATAGTTGCCTAAGTTAAATATATTTAAGTGATCAATACAATAAGTAAAGCCAGTGAATAATAAAGTAAGCCTAGTGAGTCAGAGAATAAAGCCGGGAGTTTTATACTGTGGGACTATAGAAATAAAAACAATATATATATGTAACGAACAAAAAGTGATAAGACAAAGAGGAATATTTCTTATTAAATATAGCAATATTATAACAGGAATATGTTATTTATCTTTAAGTTATTCTCAACTAGTTTCGACCTTAGGTCATCGTCAGGAGTATATTTCTCGTGAAAGAAATTGCTTTTAGGAAGTTTTGAAAATGTTTTCTAAGTATTTGACAAGCCACAAAAAATAGGGCGAAAAAATCTACTTGACGTAGCAAGTCCATCTGTTCAGTGAAAACCATCTGTTTAAATTCGCTTGAATGTTTTTTTTTTTAGTTTTTTTTTTTTTGGGGGGGTCTTTATCTAGATGGTGAATTTTGAAAGCTATATATATATATATATATATATATATATATATATATGGTGAATCTAGTTTTCAGTGTGAATATATTTGTATATATGTATTTTATATATACCTATAATATTTATTTTTGGGGATTATGTGTGAAGTATGAGCTGTGATAAATAATGACATCATTGTTTTTGCATGTCTTGTTTGATCAACAGTTAAACTATTTAAAATGATTTCTCAGGTTGCGCCATTGCTATGCTCGGATAGACAAAAATAACCCGATGAAGGCCGGAAGATACAGCTGGTGAAACGTTGCGTTTTACATGCCATAACAAAGACGAGGACAATAGTCCAAAAAATTAAAATGACATAATACTATTTAACAGCGCGATATTTTAGTTCTCCTATAAATTTTGTACGCACCCTTTTTTCCAGTGATCACATGCATACCGTTAACATTCACTGTATATTTTTAGTCCACATCTATGCTCCCGGAAGTAACTGAATATTTACGAGAAACACGACTGATCTCGCAGAAGCCATCTCCTGGCAACTCCGACATAGCCTCCAGGCTTTCGACTTTTACAAGAATTACAACAGAGAACATAACACTGCTACCTCTTTAATTCCCGCGGGAAAAATGGAACCAATATAGTTTAGTTTCTAATCCATTGCAGCCATTTTCTATCTACTTATTTATCTAAGTTTAGTTTGGCACAAGGCCAGAGTAATCTGTTAAGAAGCTCAGCTGAGTTTGACACAAGGCCAGAAATATAGGGCACCTCGCAAGAATGGAATCCTCTAGCTTACTAGCCTGGCTCTTTGACCAATACACCACGTAAGGTGCCAGTTAATATAATAAGTTTAGGTTAGGTTGGTACAGGGCCATAATGATTAGGCACTCGGAGAAAAATGTATTTATTTTGCTCACGAATTGGTCTGTGAGATGAGTTCGCTAACCAATGGTTTATAGTCACCACAGACTCATACACACACAAACACACACACATATATATATATATATATATATATATATATATATATATATATATATATAAACACACTTAATGGTATAGGTATGCGTTATTGCTTATATCTTCATATTTCCATTAATCAATATTTTGAAATTTCAACACGGACATTTAAGGGAACAATCACAATGCGAAGTTTAGAAATTATGTCTATAATTGATAAATGGTAATTTGCCGCCGGCTGGAAAGAATTATATCATTTTGTCGTATAATACAAAGACCTCTTCATATGGTCGAAACAGATTTCTGTCAGCAAAACTTTTAACATCTTGTTTTTTCTACAAACCTTCTACACATATTGTTACATTCATATCCATTTCACCTTTCATATATATATATATATATATATATATATATATATATGTATATGTGTGTGTGTGTAAAAGAGAGAGTTGGCAAAAGTAAGGTACATGGTTGCATTTTTATTTCAACCGTAATGCCCCTTTTTTATTTTCAAATACAGCAAAATGGGCCGGATTAGCTCAGTCGGTAGAGTGTTCGGCTAGAAACCACAAGGTTCCTAGTTCGATTCCGGTCCTCGCCAACTCAGCGTATGAGTAACACAGGGACCTGTGCGGTAAAGTAAAGAGCTGGTGGTAGGTGTGACGCTCCACCTCAGATGCTAAAACAATCTCCTTGGTCTAGCGCTATTGAAAATGGGATAGACTCCCTCGCTGACTGGCTGATACCGACTTTGGGCTGCCCCGTCGACCGTCGATATCTATAGTCCACATTAACTAATATGGTACAAATATTTCTGTTTTATACCCCTACAGAGAAATAGCCACAAGAAAGTGTGTTTGTTTATAAAGTGTGTTTCTTCTATTCTTAACTTATTTTCGCCAAAACGTTGTTACATTTTTGTGTGGACGGGGTGTTTTACACCTTTTTTATATAAAAATGTCAGATGATATCATATGCAATTTTTTCCGAAAAAGTTATAAAAATTCGTAAGCTAATAACTTATCCTCATCGTTATTGTTAAATACACAATGTTTCGGTCGATGTTCCCTCCGGCTTTCTTCAATTCTGACCAAAGTCGATAATAGCATTGAATATTTAACATAGTTTAACACTTCTACCCGCCCATGGTCAACAGTCATAAAATGTTCCATTCGAAGTTCCGTAAAGGGTTCTGAAGACAAGAAGGCTCCTGAGTTCAATAAGAAACATCTAAATGAGTCTGAAGCACACATCAGCCGAAACGTTGTGTATATAAAATAAAGATCAGGACAACAGTCTGAAAAATCTATATAATACTAAAAAGAATCTATGTTTAATGTTCAAATGCCTTTTCTTTTCCAAGTGAAGGATTTTTCTATACCTAAAATTTGAAAATAAAAACATAGAATTTTGAGTTGTTTCTACGCATAGATATACAAGGTGTATAAAATATTGAGATTTGTACTTTTTGTCACACCTTATATTATGGAAAAAAATAACGTTCCATTCATTATTTTTCAGAATACAAGGTGTGTCAAAAAGTACCAAGTTTAAAGCTGTATTTACCAAGTTAGAAATGAAGAATGAATGGACCGTTATTTTTTTTTCAGAATACAAGGTGTGTCAAAAAGTACGAAAAATCTCGATATTTTTTTACATACCTTGTAAAATCATTTGGACGAAAATTGTAAAACTATTAGATTACGAAATTATATCAATTTTTCTGAAACATGAAAATAAATATCATTGTGCATCAGCCTAATCCCATCAGGTTCAGGTAGGCCTGAAACCGTGGATTCCGTGGTCGTGCTCCAATTCATAGACACATCCGCCGAGTAGCACTCGAGGTGTTGCAGGCGAGAATCTCACTGTCTGGCGTGGATCGTCACTTTTACGATCTCAGCAAAGGCATTCGGAGCTGCAGAATTGTACTTCACGTTACCAAAATATTACAAAACTTTTGATTCATCTGGTAGTAATAGAGGTGAACGTCCTAATGGAAGGAATAAACCCGGCTCGGCGAAACGTAACGTGAAGGAAAGGATTTGCGTAACATGTCAAGCATCTAATCTTAATTTCTGTTTAAGTAAACCTAATGTTGGATTTAAAATATGATTAGTATTATCTCTCTCTCTCTCTCTCTCTCTCTCTCTCTCTCTCTCTCTCTCTCTCTCTCTCTCTCTCTCTCTCTCTCTCTCTCTCTATATATATAATATATATATATATATATATATATATATATATGTGTGTGTATGTAAGTATATATACATGTATATATGTATATATATTTAGAAATGTATATAAATGTACTTATATATATATATATAATGGTTTCCACTTATCTCTATTTTTTTTTTTTTTTTTTTTTTTTTTTTTTAGTATTTATTTTACCTCAGTCTTAGCTCTATTTCCCTCTTTTGTGTCTTTCTTTTCCTCTGTTTTTTTGCTTATGTTTTGTTCTTTATTTTCCTGAGTATTACTTCTTACTCCATCACATGTGTTTTGCTTCTTTCTTTCTTTCCAACTGAATCACTTCTTCTTTTCACTATAACGGACGAAGAAATGAAGTTCATGACAGAGAAGGAGGTTGCTAATAGGAAAAGAAGAGAATCATAGGAATTTTTGACAATGAGAAAGCAGTTAATAAAAAATAGAACAAGAAAGCGCATGAGATTAAAACAATTTTTAAAAAGACAACTTTTGAAATAATGAGGAATCATCATCGCCATTGAAGAATAATCAAAGTTCCAATTACCGTCGAATTGGGAAGACATGGCAACAAACGGTTGTAACCCAGTACAAACCCGAATAGTCGCAAAGTCTACTGCAGAATGACAGGGTATTTATAAAACTACACAATATCATTCAAATCAAGCAGCCAATCAGAACTCAAGGAATGGAATCACCCAAATCACCCAAATTCATGAATGGATCATTCTTGATTTCTATATATACCAACTGTCTTGGACACTGCTTCAGTGGTACTTGGTTACCTGTTGTTATTCAAACCAACAGTAGACTAACTGACTTCAACAGCCGTAGTAGTACGAATATTCATGATAATCTCTCACCAACCGTCCCTATCATTCAACGTCCTCGTTAAATCCTTTATATAGCATTCAGTATCCGCACAGAGCTGGTCGATATAGGTCTCTGCTGGACGGTTCACACTGACGTATTCATGTGCAGGTTTCCACAGGAAAATGTCAATCATAGGTTCTTCTTTGTTTCTCCAGCAGTGTTTTGCATGTCTTGTTCCTTTCCCTCGCATGGTTTGTGTTATAGGAGGTACGTGACCGTACAACTGCTTTCTTGTGGGATGCTTCTTCCCTGATTTATTGATGATTGTACGCGGAATTCGTGTGCACCTCCCATCTATCTAATTCTCTAGGCGCTTCGTTAGGTTCCAAGGGAAGCGGCCGGGCATTAGCACTGATACAAATACGGAAGAATTGGAAGAATTGTCACTTTAACTAATCAGTGAGGTCAGATTTCTACTTAAATAGGAAGAAAGAAAGAGGAAAAAAGGGCGAGGTAAGAAATATCGATGAAAGAAATAAAGAAATAAAAAAAGAAATCGAGGTCTGGAAAAAATAATAACATTTACATTTTTTAAAAAAAGGAAAAACAGAAAGTAAAAAGGAAAGGACCTAGAACAAAATAATATATAAACTATGAAAATTGAAAGAAAGAAAAAAGTATTTTAAAAAAGAAAAGAAGACAACGAGAAAGAAAGGAGAAACAATGTACAAAGAAAAAAAAGAAATAAGGAACAATTAAAAAAGAAAGGAAGAAAAGCAAACAAGGAAAAGAAAGAAAAGAAAAATATCTTAATTTCCGCTTAAGTACACCTAATGTTGTATATAAAAATATAGAGATTATTTCTCTCTCTCTCTCTCTCTCTCTCTCTCTCTCTCTCTCTCTCTCTCTCTCTCTCTCTCTCTCTCTCTCTCTCTTAAATATATATATATATATATATATATATATATATATCGTCTTCCATTTGTTTTCTTCGAAGAAAAAATTCAATAATTTGTCCTTTCTTTCTCTGTTTCATTGCGATTCGTTTTTTTTTCTTTTCATTGTCTGTCTGTCTGTCTGTCTGTCTGTCTGTCTGTCTGTCTGTCTCTCTCTCTCTCTCTCTCTCTCTCTCTCTCTCTCTCTCTCTCTCTCTCTCTCTCAACATTTTTTCTTTAACTTTTCTATTAAGATAATACGTTCTAATAATTGCCCCCCTTCTCACAACCATTCTTTACATTCTGACAATCCCTGCCTTATATCATCATGTACATTCTTGATTTTTAGAGGTGTTTCTCGTGTAGTGGCTATCGTCCTAGGAAATGGACACGGCGACCCCAATTAAAATCCTGGAAGAGGCTTGTTTTCATTTCAGATAGCGCTAATATCACTGGGAAATATATGAATCCAACTATTCTTCCTCCAGCTAGGAGTAAATAGGACATGCTGGGCTCTTTCTATAGCAACTGGTTTAGTTCAGTCTGTAGAGCAACGTCCTGGGTTCAATACCGGTCCCCGCCAACTCAGCGTAGGGGTAGTACAGTTTGAGTAATCAGATCTGTACGGTAAAGGTACTAGGAACTGACGGTAGGAGTGTCGCTCCACATCAGCAAACCAATTTCCTTGGTTTAGGATATGGAAAATAGGATAGACACCCTCACATTTCGGCTGATAACGACAATAGTTTACTCCGCAGATTTAAGTATGACAACCGGTCTAGCAGAAGTAAAATTCTAAATTCAAAGCTTTTAAACTCCGCTTGTGCCACATCCTGCTCGTGTGGATGGGTTGGGTAAATACATATTTTCTTGCTTTTTATACCTTTCTCACTTATTATATTCATATACTTTTCCTGGTTTCTTTTTTTTTTTTTCTTTTTTCTTTTTTCGTCTTTCAATGTTTTGCATTCTCTCTGTGTTTTTCTGTCATTTCTCCTTGTAGAACCTCACATAATATCTGTCCTCATTTCATCTCACCTGCTTCCGTCTCTATTTCAATCCCAGATCTTTTTTCTCTGACTTTATACCGCTTTCTCTTAACGAAGCGGATGATAAAATGGCGGACAGTTTGGGCGAGTGGGTTTCGCTTATCTTTGCGCTTGGCTTCAAGCAATCAAGCTTCACGTTGTGACAAGCAGAAAACGGATGCTTGGAGCAGAAAAAGGAATAGGAAAAGTATAAGGGAGAGGAGTGGAATCATAGGAAATGTAGGCAACGAGAAGAGCGAAAAGCAACAACAGGCGAGAAGTAGGAAGATATATGGGGAAACAAGCGAAAAGGAAAACAACTAGGAAAAGAATCAAAGAATTTAAGAAAGAAGCAAGAAGATGGAAAGATACAATCAGGAAAGAAATTAGGGGTAGAAGTAAATGAAGAGGAAAAAGACGAAGGACATAAATGCAAAGAAACAAGAAGAAAAAAAGGAAAACAAGTAGAAAAGAAAGATGAAGTAAAAAAGACGGAAATATACAAAGAGAAATGAAAGAAGGGAGCAAATAAATGAAGATGAAAAAAAAAGAGAGAAATATATGCGAGGTAACAAGCGGAAGGAAAAATAAGCAGGAAAAAAAAGAAAGAAAGAAGAAGATTGAAATATACAAGTACGAAGGAAATAATGGGGAGAAATAAGTGAAGATGAAAAGAAAGACGGAAATACGAGGTTGAGTCAAAAAAGTAATGCCATGTTGTTTAAGTATAATTACCAATACAGGAACTTGTATCTTACATCAAAATAAAACTGGTCCTCTGTGGATCACATCCCTACATCTTCACAGTCACCGTTTCTCTCAAAGCAATGTTCCACCTTCGAATGAGAGCATGTATCCCTTCCCCGTAAAATTCTGTTGACTGTTCTTTGAGCCACTTCTTCACTACAGATTTAACATCCTCGTCACTGGAATAATGTTTGCCTCTCAAACCCTCTTTCATGGAGCAGAAGAGATGATAGTCTGAGGCAAACATTATTCTGGTGAAGGTGGTAATTATACCTGTCCTAAACAAAATGGTATTATCTTTTTACTCAGCCTCGTATATCTAAGAAAACAAGCGAAAAGGAAAACAAGTACGAAAAGAAAGAAGGAAGAAAAAATATGGAGGGATAAAAATAGGAAAGAAAAAGAACGTATTAATGAAAAAGAAAAGAAAGAAAGAAAGAAAGAAGCAAGAAGACAGAAAGGTACAAATTGAAGGATAAGGGTGGAATAAATGAATAGGTAAAACAGAAAGAAAACATTGAAAATGAGGAAGAAGGAAAAAGAAAAAAAAGAAGTAAAACCAGAGAAAATAAATAGAGAAAGAGAAAAAAGAAAAGGGAGAAAATAAACATAGGTAAAGAGCAAGATGTAAAGGGACAGTTATTTTTTATAAGAAAGAAAAGGGAAAGTAACAAGCAAAAAGAAAAAAGATGAACAAGTGAGCAAAAAGCAGTAAGAAATGAAGAAAGAAAGAATGAATAAACGAAATAAATCTGTTAAAAAGGAGGAGGAAAAGAAATGAGATTTGCTATGGTTTCGTTGTTAAGTAGCATATCAACTTTTATGGGTTATATAAAGAACAGTAATGGTATTTCTTTTACCCTTAGGCTTCTAACCTTAAGGGGAGATTATGATTTTTATACCTTTATCAAGGTTATTAGTCCGAAAGTGAAGTAATAGTATGACTGGAGTTCGAACTCGCTTACTACGATGTTGCATTAAGCACCTTAGCCACTACACTACAGAGACTCTCCTGCTCGCGAAATATGAAAAAATAAAGGAAAAGAGAGAGAAAATGAACGAAGAAAGAAAAAAAATGAAAGAGAAAATAATTTGAGAATGGGCAGAAGTAATAGGGTAGTTAATTTGATTTGTTTGTGTTTTTTTTTAAACTATGATTATGTAATTGAATACCGTACACCAAATTAAGGGATCTATCTCTCTCTCTATCTCTCTCTCTCTCTCTCTCTCTCTCTGCCTCCCTCTCTCTCTCTCTCTCTCTCTCTCTGCCTCCTCCTCCTTTCTCTCTCTCTGCGCCTCCCCCTCTCTCTCTCTCTCTCTCTCTCTCTCCAGAATAGGAACATTACTTCTAAAAAACCTTAAATATAAACCTAAACTGATCAAATGCTAACTCTAGTGTATGTAATATCACGCCTAGAGTATTGATTACAGTCGAAGGAAATGGAATCAGTGACCCGAGTTCAAATTCTGGATGAGTTGACCTTGCGTCATATCCAGTCCATAGCGATGGGTTTGGGTAAATACGTGGTTTTTCTAACCCCTCCACACGAGCAAGATGTGGCACAAGATAAATTTTTGACGCGGAGTTTAACAGGTTTGACTTCAGAGTTTTCCTTCTCCTGCACCGGTTTCTATGCCAAGGTTAAAGATCACAGTCAAAAAATGGAAAACAAGTAGGAAAAGAAAGATGAAGTAAAAAAGACGGAAATATACAAAGAGAAATGAAAGAAGGGAGCAAATAAATGAAGATGAAAAAAAAAGAGAAATATATGGGAGGTAACAAGCGGAAGGAAAAATAAGCAGGAAAAAAAAGAAAGAAAGAAAGAATATTGAAATATACAAGTACGAAGGAAATAATGGGGAGAAATAAGTGAAGATGAAAAGAAAGACGGAAATACGAGGTTGAGTCAAAAAGTAATGCTATGTTGTTTAAGTATAATTACCAATACAGGAACTTGTATCTTACATCAAAATAAAACTGGTCCTCTGTGGATCACATCCCTACATCTTCACAGTCACCGTTTCCCTCAAAGCAATGTTCCACCTTCGAATAGTAGTCTGCACTACTATTTTACGCATAACTGATAATAGTTGGAGTCATATTTTCCCAAGTGTGAAATGCAAACAACTACGATAACCATTACATGATGAGCGCCATACATACTTCATGTATGGTGGATGCTGCTGGGAACAGGATTAAAATCTATAGAGATCACTGGAATATCCTGAATAGAATTTGACGTCTGTGTTAATTTATTAAATGTGTTTTGCATTTTGAATTTTGACACAGAAATTGATCCTCTGTTCCATTTGTTTGACACATTTGACCAGACACATTTTGAAATAATTCCAAGATTTCTTGGCTATTTGCCTTAAACCAATTCCAAACAATGCAGAGTTTATATTTATGATAAATAAATTCTGAAAAATAGAAATGTTGCATTAAAAGAACACTCCTTATTTATTGAATGACACTTGTTTGGTAGATTGGTTGGATTTTACGGCATGTCAACCCTTATTGGGTTATTCCATGCAAACTACGTTTTGTTTTTTTCATTCTTGATGTTTAGTGAAGAAAAACAAATTAAACTCCATTTTTAATAAACACATTTTAAAACTCATTTTCTTCTATTTAACTCATAGATGGGAACCTAACAGATACTACCAATCAGGTTCAGGGTGGACCTAGGAGTAATGGCGATGACGGGGTACTCCCCACTCCTCAGAGCTGTAGAATGGGAACCTCACCACTAGATGCAGTTCAACGCCATACCCAGGACTCTAAGACCCTCAGCCACCGTCTTCTAGCACATATAGGATAAAAAGGGTTACGGTTTAACATAAGGCAATAGGGTTGGGACAATTATATAGGTGATTGGGCTTCGCGTAACCAGCCGATTGATTGGAGGGGGCCTCTCCGACTGCTCGTTTAGCCCAAGTAAGGGCCAAAGTCAAGTATTGCCTGTGATGGTCTGCTCATCCACAAGAATTCCGTTATTAAGCATCAGGGGTCACTAACCACGACCAACAGGAGCCTCATTGGGGGAGATATTATACTTCTTTAAAGCCACAGTTGGTGTATTCTACTGTCTCAACCGACAGGGCGGAATAACACTTGATATATATATATATATATATATATATATTATATCACCAAGCAATCCAAATTCACCTTCCACCATTAGCCGACACCTTTTGGATAATCCTGATTGTGCTGCAGCATATAAGCCCTCAATGTTCATTATCGTGGCATCCTCAACCAACAACTTACACCTAGCTGTACTCGAGGCCCTCCTTCCTACTCTCTCTCTCTCTCTCTCTCTCTCTCTCTCTCTCTCTCTCTCTCTCTCTCTCTCTCTCTCTTTCATATATTTTTTTTTCTTGTGTGTGGAGTTGATTTCTTTTGAAGATAACCGTTACTCAATGAGTAATTCTTCAATGGACGAGGGTCGTTGACCTAAATACGCTTGATCCAACAATGTTCAGCCAATTCAGTCCCATTACGGAAGAAGATGGCAGACTGGTTTTCTAAAAAATACCTCCACAGCACATATGACGCCATCATTGTTTCCTAAAAAGGCAACCACGTAGGTGAGAAGTCGGATAAAGCTGTTAAGTAATCAAGAATAAGGTAGCAATCCAAAGCCACAATTAGCTGTTTCAGCTACTCCAACCTCAGCAGTATTAACGGGCATTTATCCTGGAGCAAGAGCAAAGCTTTTCGGCTTGATTGCTTCCTTCAGGTGTCTTAATTCTGACTTATAATACAGATCATCAATACAATTTTCCCTTTTGCAGCTAGTCTATCACGATTTCTAGTGTTAGAAGGCGAGTTAAGTCGTCGAGGTGACCTAAAGTCGGTATCAGCCAGACAGCGAGAGAGTATCCCGTCTTCCCTAGCATAGACCAAGGAGAATGTTTCTACGTATGGAGTGGAGCGCCAAACGTACCATCAGCTCCTTATTTTACCGCACAAATCCTTGTGCTACTCATACGCTTTGCGAGTTCCGATATTGATCCTGGAACCTTGTTGTTCCTAGGCGGATGCAAAAAGGGAACTAAATATTTTCACACAATTCTCATGGGAACATTGATGACGTGATTTTTCAATCAGGGTTGCCAACCTGAAAATAAAACAGTTTCTTTTGTTAGTTTGTACACAGACAGTACAGATAATTTGATAAAGAAGAAAGATGGTGTGGATTATCATTTGAAGTCGTTTAGTAAGACAAAACTTTTGACTGCGAATCTTTTTGGTGTGTTTATCCCAATAATCTTGTCTTTTTTTAATCTGTATATTTATTGTCGGATAGTTTTTGCCAAACAGATACCTCAAATAGCAACATACAGGGACACACTGTAGATCGTTTATTTGTCTGTGCTTCAATCACGTATCCAGTATTATGTTTTGTTCTACGTGGAAATTGACACAAATTTGTATTGACGTGTGTCGAGAAGTATATGTTTACTTATATCAATAGTCACATAATTATTAGTGTTTATATGGTAGTTTTGGTGTGTGTGTGTGTGTGTGTCTTAAATGCTTTCGTTCTGTTTTGTTTGGTATGTGCCCATTTTTGCCTGTCTATATTCATTAGGGGTTAGTTTAACTTAGTTGGTATAGCACCCGACTAGGAATTGCACAGTTCTCGGTTTGATACCGGTCTTCTCCAATTCAGCGTATGAGTAGCACAGATTGGGTAATCTAATCTGTGAGGTAAAGTGGGGACCTGCCGGTAGGTGTGGCGCTCCACCTCTAAAATAACATTCTCCCTGGTCTAGCGCGTGCGAAAGGGGATAGACTCCTTCGCTGTCGGCTGATACTGAAAACAGGCCTCTCCGCCAACTTTATATTCGTTAACTCGTTTTTATGTTATTGTGTGTGCGTGTTGTATTATACGTAACTGGCTTTAAAAGGATTGGGCAACCAGCCAAGGAGAATGAAAATCTCTGAATTCAAACCAGCTTGAACCAGTTCTTGGATTGTCATTAATTCCAAAAAAACGGTTGTTAGCCTAAAACATTTTTTCTGCTCAAGACCGTAGTAGCTCAGTCGGTAGAGCGTCCGACTAGGAACCGCAAGGTGCCGGGTTCGATACCGGCCCTAGCCAACTCAGTGTATGAGTAGCATATGGATCTGTGCGGTAAAGTGAGGAGCTGATGGTAGGTGTGACACCCCACTCCAGACGCCAAAACAATCTCCACGGTCTAGCGCTATTGAAAAGGAGATAGACTTCCTCGATGTTTGGCTGATACCGACTTTAGGCCACCCCAACGACTTACTTAAAATTTATTCAATCGCCCCCACTCGTCATATCCTACCCGACGCGAAGTGGTTGCGTAAATACCTATATAAGATAAGTATTTAAATAATTGTGACGCTGTATTTGATGAACAATGAATGCAACATCAATTTTCTTTTTCAGAATAGTCGCCTTAGTCATCAAGGCACTTATTCCAGGGAGTTTTTAATTGGTTGAAGCACCTCTAAAACTTCTCTTTTGTTATGGGAAGCTGCGTCCTCGTATGTGTTGTATATTGTATATATACATTTGCCGTTTAGGAAGCAAGAAAAGATCGCAAAGAGATAGGTGGGGTGATTATAGGATTGTACTGCACTTACACAATCCATTATTTTACCAAAAAACTGAAGATAAAAATATCGGAACTGTTGTAGAGATGTCCCTGTTAGATTATCCGAAGAGAGGAATAAAAATATACCGAAAATTATGAATCAGATATAAAATACTTCTTCGAAACTATCTACAAAAATACACCAGTAAAGGAAACTTGAATACCAACTTTTATCTCACACTCAAACAGTTTTTGGCACTAAATAACCCACAGGGTTAAACAAACCAAACCGAATGAATTCAACGAAAATTATTTATACCAATTTGAAGATATTAAGAACTTGAAGCATAGAAACTTTTATCAAAATAACTTGTTTCGGTATTAAATAGTCCGGAAAGGGTTGATATGCCGTAAAAAAAAAATTAGATTACACCAAACAGTTTAACAAGCTTTTCGGCTTCTTGATGTTCTAAACACTTATATATTTGTTTACTGGCTTTCCTTTTTCTGTCTGTGGTTCACTGAACATATAGTAAAATAAAATGGGAATTATTCCAAGATATAACCATGTTAGTACTATTGTATGGTTGCTCCACTTGGACTCTAACGAAAAGCTTGAGAAAGCAGCTAGATGGCAACTAGACAACGATGCTGCCCATTGTTTCGAACAAATCCTGGAAGCAGTACCCATAAAACAGCATTTGTAAAGCCACTTACCTTCCATCGTCCACAACAAGTGAGACAAAAAAATATGCTGGGCATTGGTGGAAAAGAACAACTGACACTGTCCGGACCACAGCACTGCTAACATTTATAAAAATACTTAGAAGAGTCTTGGAGAGCTGAGGAGACTTGTGACAATTAGACTTCAGTGAAAACCACTTGTTATAAATGATGTGAAAAACTTGCAAGAAGTAAAATAGAAAATCTTATATCTATACAATACAATGTGACTTATATATACATACATATATACACATGAATTATTCAGACTAATATTCACATCCTTGCTGGTGTTATCAAAACGTTACAGCCACTATATTCTTCGACCTTCCTGAACTATCCCAGTTCCTTACATAGATATTTTCGGAAATTCAATGATTGCCATTTTTTCCAGAATTATTCAGAATAATTTTCTCATTCTTACTGTTTTTATCAGTACGTTTCAGTCTGTTGCTTCTTCGGCCTTCCTGAATTAATACTGATAAATATTGTCTGAATTTCAAATAAAAGGCATTGCCCTTATTTTACAGTTCTTTAATCTTAGTTTAGCCCTGCCGGTGAGGCCAGGAATATACAGACTGCTATTTACTGCTGGGATAAGAGGTGTATTGGATATGACACAAAGCTACATCCAGTGGAGATAACAGGAAGAATCGAGACAATCCATACCACAAAACTGTTAAAATCTCCTAGAATACTTAGAGTAGTCCTGGAGACCTGATGAGACTTCCTTTCACTCAGACTTCAGCGAAAAATAACCAGTTAGACCTTGAGTGAATACCTAGTATTGACTAACAGAAAAAGAGAACTTGTCAACTGGTAGACTTTGCAGTTCCAGTAGATCATAGGATGACGATGAAGGAAAAACGAAAAGATAGACAAATACCTGGACCTTGCTAGAGAATTGAAGAATCTGTGGAATATCAGGGTAGAAGTGATACCAATTGTAGTTGGTGTACTTGGAACGGTCCCAAAAAGCTTGGAAAAACTGGAAGAACTGGGAATCAGGAAGAATTGTGATACTCCAGACAACTGCATGGCTGCAATCGGTTAGAATACTCAGAAGAGTCCTGGAGACCTGAGGAGACTTGTTATCACTCAGACTCCAGTGAAATACCATCAGCTAACGCTGGTCCGAAAAACTCACAAGGGGTTAATAATAATGATAATAATGTATTGACTGTGAGTTTTGAGATAAAGGCAACAACAATTAGAGGAAATAAAAATAGCAATGAAATAAAAATGATTAGAGCAAAGTAATTTAAAATAAAACATTTGTAAGACTCGCAATGCAGTGCTCCTTATTTTTACTACAATGAAAACTAACTGGTTTGCTATTTCCTACTTCGTGTGATAATTTTAGTTTACTACGGCTTATCAGTTTTTGTGAAAGGGTTAAATCGAAAAGAAAATTCACACCGAACTAATATTTCCTTAAACTATGGAAGGAACCGTCTAAAAATATCAGCGTTTTAGGACTTTCAACTAGAATTTTTGTACCGCAAGGTGGGATAAAACATTCTGAAGAATATTCCCAAAATAGAAATCTTATAGATTCTCCTTTATTCTTTTTTTTTTTCCTTTCGTATATTTATTTTCTTATATTTTCAGCTAGAAGCGGCTATCCAACATTACATGGGTAGGGGAGAGAAACCCTGGTATATTGATTTGTTTACTTTTGAGATTTACAAATGCTAGACATTTTTATGTAGAATTTCAATGCTATTTCTATGTATATTTTTATTTTTAAATATGTTCGAATATAAATAACATCTTAATAATTTTGCGCAAAAAGCAAGAATTGGAGATATTTAATGTGTATATATATTTACTTTGTTGTTAATTCTTTTATTTTCATAGTTTCATCCGGACATACATACATACAAATTGCCCTTTACATATGTATAGATTACTTTACTTTTAGATTTAGCTTCTTCCGTTTCTACATTGTTCGTTTTCAGTTGTTTACGAAAGTGAGTCAAAAAGTAATGTCATTTTGTTTTGGACAGGTGGGATTACCAACATAGGAATATGTATCATACATCAAATTGAAGGTGGTCCTCTGTGAATCGCATGCCTATTCTTCCACATAGTCACCGTTTCTCTCGATAGCAATGTTCCACCTTCGAATGAGAGCATGTATGCCTGCCCCGTAAAATTATGTTGACTGTTCGTTGAGCCACTTCTTCACTACATATTTCATTTCCTCGTCACGGGAATAATGTTTGCCTCTCAAACCCTCTTTCATGAGGCCGAAGAGATAATAGTATGGAGGATACGATAAAGTTGTCCACCCGAATTAAGCTATTTTCTCCCTTGGTCTGATGCTGGTGTGTGTGGTCGAGTATTGTCATGCAGAATGAGGACATTGTCAATTGGCAAATTGGGTCTTACTCGTCGGATTCTTGCTCGATAAGGTCTCAATGTAGGCCTTAGTTTTATAAAAAAAAAAAAAGAAATTCACATGAAATACAGAAAATGGCATTATTTTTTTTACTCACCCTCGTATTTTCTTTGAAACATGGATATGACACTAAACTGCATCTGATGGTGAAATTCCAGTTCTTGAGTTCTATCCCGATAACGGTTATATCCAGTTTTCAACAAAAAAAAATAATCGCAGTATCATATGTAGTGGGGAAAAAAACACCGGAGTTTGCCAAGTTATATTTGTAAAAAGTGCTCAATACGGTAAGTAGAGCATGATTATAAGGACCTACATGAATCAGACACTATTATCTAACTAGGTTTCACCGAATGGGTCTTCAGGATAATTTTGCCTGAAGGAGATGAGGCTGAGCTGAAAAGTTCAAAGGAAGGCGTTATATCTACAGTTGATGAACTTTTTATCTAATGAGATCCAAACACTGCAATACTGATGGATGCAGTGTATGGACCGTACGAGGGACAATGATAAACATACATTAGTATTGCTAATGTGCTGAATCCAGTCTTCCCTGGTCGTCTCAGTCTTCTGCCTTTTCCGTCATTCAAAATTCAGCTCAGCGGATAAGTATTACCTCACACCTTTCGTTTTGTTTACAATCTACTTCTATTCCCGTTATAACATTCTCTATTTACTCATTGTTTTCGTCATCAGATAATTTAGTTGTACGCGCATGCGCACGTACTTGATTCTCAATACCTCTTTTTTTCTTCTTCTTCTGATTCACCTAAGTCTGTGTTAGAACCAACACCCACATTAATCTACTACAAATGCTATCGACCTTTATCTCAACGACACTGACTCAACTGGGTCGTTTTTCGGATCGACTATTACGTTATCTCCCATCCAGCGAGTTAGGGGTCGTCAACTGGAATAAATCGAATTTGTTATTCATAAATAACGTTCCGCATGCAAATCTCCAGTACAGTTCACTACCGATGCTCGTTTTACTGAATATTCATAAATGTTTGTGCTGTGATCATCATGCCAGCCTTAGAACAAAGCCCGGATGATGACGGCGGCAAGGATCTTGTGGATCCTCATAACGTGACTTGGTTAATTAAGATGGATCTTGTAAATCCTTTGGATTCGGTCTCTTTTTACTGTGTAGCATAGATATTGGAACACATTGTCCTTTCACGGGTCGATTGGCTGAGTCGGCAGGGTTTCCGGGTTCTATATGTCTTCTAAATGAAAGCGCGTGGTGTCATGTTTAGATTCGTATGAAATGGACTCGTCGAACCGAGTTCAAATCCTGAACAAGTCTATTTTCATTTCACATAGCGCTAATACTCTTTGGGAATGGTATGAATCCAAATATTCTTCATCCACCTATGGGTAAATAGTAGGGAAGACTCGGCCCATGGCTAGGTAACCAGTAGGAGAAGGAAACCTCTGAATTCAAACCTGTTAAACTCCGTTTAAGAAATTGACCTTGTATCGCTTCTGGCTCGTGTAGAGGGTTTGATAGATATACATATGTTCTCACCAACTCAGCACGTGAGTAGCACACGTTGGGTAATCTGATCTGTGTGGTAAACCATCTAAGAGTTGATGGTAGAAGCAGCGCTCCACTTCAGAAAAAAAGATTCACCCTGGTTTAGCTCTAGCAAAAAAGGGATAGATTCCATTACTGTTCGGTTGATTCCAACCATAGGACACTTCGCAGACTTGTCTTTTGTGGAATAAGAACTTAGATATATGCTTTATAAAGTAGGTATAGCCAAAATTCCACGTTTTTTATTAACCCCACCCCATGCATTAAAACTCAATAGAACACGGGGGGGGGGTAAGGAAATTAATCAAAATTATTAATCAAAATTTGTATCAGTAAAAATGACGCATTTTGGTGTTTTCCCTCTCTTGAAGATATACTCTTTTGAATGTAATTTATTTCATTGTTATGATTAAGAAATTCATATTTTTTATATGTAAGTTTAAGCTCTGTTTCCCAAGGAAAAAAAATGACGATTTACACTTTATTTTTTATAAAAGTTTCGTATTGTCGTACCGTAGCTCAGTCGGAAGAGCGTTCGGCTAGAAACCACAAGATTCCTAGTTCGATACCGGTCCTCGCCAACTCAGCGTATGAGTAGCACAGGGATCTGTGCGGTAAAGTAAGGAGCTGATGGTAGGTGTGGTGCTCCGCCTCAGACGCAAAAAACAAGCTCCTTGGTTTATCGCTATTGAAAAGGAGATAGACTCCCTCGCTGATTGGCTGATACCGACTTTAGGCCACCCGACAACGACGAGTCATAGAGGAATGCTATGACGTTATTATTATAACATCTTAGCTGTACGCTCTTAATGAAAATCACCCCATTCACTACTTTAAGTTTCACAATCACTTGATTGTCAGATGAGACTTTGTTAAATGAGCAAATCATAAATGATGAGCAAGACTTTGTTAAACTTAAATTCGTGAGTTTAATGATATTATTCTTCTTGCAATACTGATAGACTGGACTTATCCTGTAACCTGGTTTGGTCATAGGAAGACGACTCATATTGCGTGTTAGGTGTTGGTCGGTTGGTTGGATGGATTTTACGGCATCTCAACACGTGTTGGTTATCTAATGCCGAAGACGTTTGTTTTATTCATTCTTATTGAATAATCAATTTTAAAACTAAATTTAACACGTTTTTTAAAACGCATTTTGATATATTTAACCCGTTGATGAGACCCTAACATGTAATACCACTCTGGATCAGAGTAATAGCGATGAAGGGGTATTCCACACTCACCAGAGCCCTACCATTGTAACTTCACGATTAGTTGCGGCTTAACGTCATACCCCAGTCATTAAGACCCGCAACCACCACTTTCTAGCATATATAGGAAAAGGTTTTAGAGTGTTGCCATAAGGGTAATATGGTTGGGACAATAATATTAGTGTTAGGGTTTGGCACCACCAACGGATTGATTAGTCCACGCTTCTAGTGTAATAAGTAAGGACCCACATGGAGTGTTGCATTCATGGACAGCTCAGCCTCCAGAATTCTGTCCTTAAGCATCACTGGACACCACCCACGGCCTACTGGGGGCCCGATTGGGTGGATTTTACCCCTCTGCAGAGGTGCAGTCGGTATATTCTTCTGTCCCAATCGACGCAATAGGGTATCTTGGGCAGGAATAGCTGGGTGGAGTTCATTCCTCACCGTGTCTGGTTTTAATTCAGAGTTCTGATTCTTCTCGATCAATACCACTCACAAAACCCATTTAAAAACTAGAACTTGCGTCGTTTGGGAAGACGGGGGAGCAAAATTTACTCTCGCAGATCCATTATTACTAAACGATTCTCACAGGATGCCCCATTATAATCCCTATTTAAAAAAAAAGATCTTGCGTTGATACGGCCTGGTGTGACGTCATAAAATAGTGCACAGACACTCTGATAATAAAAATTAATTTCTCCTATTTAAAATATCAAATGCAAAAAAAAATCCACCCGTTATTATCTATATTTTATCTTTTGATTATCCTCACGAATATAAATAAAATCTAAGATCTGGTGATATTGAATGTGTATATATATTTACTTTGTTGTTAATTATTTTATTTTCGTAGTTTCCTCCGGACATACATAGATACATACACACACACACATACACCAACTGCCTTGTATATATGTATAGATTTCCTATCGGTACAGGTGGAGTAGGCCAATGTTTTAAATTCTTCATTAGGGGGATTATTTTAATTCTATAATCAAAATAACACAAAATGAACAAAAGAATCCAGTGGTTCATGAGCGTGTGGGTGAAAAAAATAAAAAGAATAAACATTTACTTATTCCTATTCAACAAAGAGAAAACAAATTTTAAAAAGTAAACCACAAAAAGTAAATAAAAATGTAAACTAAAAATGTAAACATTTTTTAATCAAATCATTTGATTATAAACAAACATTATTAAAAATCAAATAAAAATTCAACATTTAAAAAAAAACCTTTTCAACGCAATGGTCTTGTAACAAAAATCAGTTTTGATTCTACAAATTTAGATTAGTAACTCAATTAAGAACTGACATGAAAAAATGATCTATAATAATAAATTTAGACCAATGCCATAATAATGCAGTACCCATATGCATGAAACTATTTCAAAGACATCACTCTATCATTCTGGAACAGGCACACAAACTTTAAGCATCTCTGGGCATCTGGTTGGTTGATTGGTTGTTGTTTTGCGGCATATCAACCCTTTTCGGGTCATTTAATGCCAAATTAATCATTTTGATACCATGTTGCTTACAGTACCTGCTGTTGCTTAAAGGGTTATCCATCTAAGTATTGAACAAGCTCATTGCTGCTCAACTTCGTTGATATAGTGGGAACAAATGCTTTCTACGTGACTTGGCCGTAAGCTGTGTGCATCTGGGTGTATTATTAGAATCCCAACACAAACTAATTATTCCAAGGGAAGAACTCGTTCACCATCACAAACCTGAGGATCTAATTAACAACAGTAGCCTATGGTTGATTGGCAGCTTTTTTCTTTCTTTCTTTTTTTCTATCATTAATTACAAAATTTCTATTTGCTTTATTTAGATACTGAACTTTTCTCTCTGACCTTCGTTTTTTGTTTTTGTTTTTATTTTTGTTTTTTGTTTTTATTTTTTGTTTTAGTTTTTTGTTTTTTGTTTTAGTTTTTTGGTTTTTGTTTTTGATTTCGTCTTTTTTTCTTTTTTTTCGTCTTGCTCTGGAGTAGGCAGACAGCTTCCTTCTAAGCCATCAAGTGCAGACGTTCACAGTCTCATCAAAATATCAATTAAAATCACGCCATAAAATCTGATATCACAATGAATAATTTTTGCGGGGGTGGGGGAGTAATATAAAAAAGTGATTAAAAATTTTGCAAAGTTATTCACTTTTTTAATAGCGTATATTAATTAGATTTTTACTGTGTTATTAGCACATATGATTGATCGATTTTAACGGCATGTCAACTCGTCCAGGGTTATTTTATACCTAAGAAAAACGATATAATAGTGATTAAAACATTTGTAATGTTGTTCATTTTTTAATAACATATATCAATTAAATCTGAACTATTATTAACACATGAGTGATCGAGTTTATTATCATGTCAATCCGTCTAGGATTATATCATGCCTAAAAAAAGGCAATATAAAAAAGTGAATAAAAAAGTTTGCATTTTTTAGTAGAATATATATATATTAAACTTTGACTGTTATTAACCTATATAACATTTGTTTTCATAGAATGTCAACCCGTCTCAAGCTATTTTATACTAAGTAGTTAGAGAATCATATTCATTGTATGTTTAACATTTTTCCTCATATTTTTCACACGGTCTTATCAAATACGTATAAATTCTAATGAATGTGTAGAGATATAACTAACTCTGCATAGGTTGAAATGTCGTTAAAATCAATCAATCAATGAATTAAAGCTTCATGGGTTCTCTTCATTTAAATCTCAGTCTCCCTTCGCCATCTTTATTTCCAAGCCAACACGGTGTATAGTAGAGTTATGCAACACGGACTATTTCAAGATGGCGACGATGATGGCCAACTTTGTTTCCAGACCGTTCATTGTCAGCCTAGCCAATCACAACAATTAGATTTTCAGATTAACCAACCAGATTCGCTCCCAAACTTTGCAGAAAATAATCGGCGTCTTTCGTGGCGAATAAGGAAATAAGGCGATAACTGCGTTTGCATGTGGAGAATGCTGAATCACCCCGATTCAATTTCGGGTGCTAATTTTTCTCAAATTCTATTACGAAAACAATGGCGACTGAGAAGAAGTTGCTCATCCGTGAAAAGAGATTTTCGCTAATTCAGTTCAAATCAATCATATATAGTACGAAATAAAAGAAAATATAAAGATATAGAATGGTATATATATATATATATATATATATATATATATATATATATATATATATATATGAACTACGTATGAATGTATAGGCTTTTATATTAGGAATGAGATATTGATCGAAAGTGGAGACAAATAATAACCTGCTATATATATATATATATATACATATATAAAGCAGGTTATTATTTGTTTCCACTTTCGATGAATATCTCATTCCTAATATAAAAGCCTATACATTCATACGTAGTTCATATATTAAATGCACACACACTATATATATGCAGCTTACACATACATACATACACACACACACACGTGTGTGTGTGTGTGTGTGTGCAAACTGCAAATATATTGTGTGTGGATATATATATAAGGTGTGTCAAAAAAATATCGAGATTTTTAAAAACTTTTTAACACACCTAGTATTCTGAAAAAAATAACGTTCCATGCATTCTTCATTTATATCTTGGTAAATACAGCTTTAAACTTGATACTTTTTTTTACACCTCTTGCATTCTGAAAGAATTAATGAATGAAACGTTATTTTCTTTTCAGAATACAAGGTGTGTCAAACAGTACAAAATATATCGATACTGTTTTAACACACCTTGTATATATATATATATATATATAGATATAGATATTGGCAGCAAGTTATTATTCAGACCAGTGATTCTCAACTTTTTTTTTTGCTGTGACCGCCATCAACCAAATACGAGTTCATTGTGGCCCCCACATGGCAATTTGACTTTTTATTCCCCCTCATCCCTAGGGTGTATGTTGGTATGACACTACACTAAATCTGATAGCAACTCTACAGTTCATGAGTATGGAGTACCAGGAGTGGTAGTACGTATGATGGTACCCTCTATAGCGCTATTACCCTTGGGAGAAGTATGCATTCATCTATTCTCCCTCTAGCTAGATTAAAAATGGGACAGACTAGTCTCTTAACCTTGTTTAGGCAACTAGTTGATAAGGAAACCTCTGAATCCTAACCTGTTAAAATCCGCTTTTTACTCAGGGGCAGATTTGGGTCTCACTCCTCTATCCCCACTACTGCACCGAAAATTGAATTATTTTAAGGTACAGACAGGCTTTTAATACGGTTACAGCCAAGCCTAGGTCATTCTCAAACTTTCTGGTGTATTCTTTTTTCATTAAATTTGATTTTAATAAAAACTACATGACATTTGGAATTACATGATGATAATGATGCTTCTATTTAGGCTTGAAAATGCTTTGTTGTGATTCAACCCTATCATTAAGAATTTAATTGAAAGTTCTTTGTTCTCTCGCCACATGAAATCATTAAAATATGAATCTAGCATATTTGTTTGAATGAATTTAACCAAACCCTAACCAGTGTACAGTGGTGTATTCTGAAATTTTCCAACTTATGTTGGTAAAATGAAAAGTTCTTAATGATATAGTTTCCTTACTTAGCATTGTTCAAACCTATTATAGCTTAATGGTCTTATTTTTTTAAGGTATTAGAATTTACTGAACGCCGCTTCTACGATCGAGAAAGTTCAAGAGTGTCTAAAACGGGAGATGATGTAGAGAAAAATATTTTCTTATCTATTTGCAACGTTCGTTTTTGAAAAGAGGTGACGTGATTGGTATTAGTGAGGACATTTGAAATATGAGACATATTTTCTTAAAGAGATATAATAAATTAAAAGATTTCTTTCTATTTTCGATATTTTATCGGATTTATTTTCAGATTTCCCTTCCATATATATATATATATATGCGCGCGCGTTTCCTATTTATTCTTAAATGAATGTTATTCTTGTTTACCTACTTATTTACGTACCTTTATTTTCTCCTTCTTCCCTTTTCTTTTAGATTCTTTTCTTTTTTTTAATTAACTTTACTCTTGTCGTTCTATTTTATCGTCTAATTTAAAACTGTTTGGCGGCCATGTTTGGCTATTCTCGGTCGAGTAGATTGGCCATCTGAAAACAACTCTCTTTAATTTCGTTTCTGCATTGCAGTATGCTGATTGGCATTCCTTCCTCTTCGACCAAAATAGACGTGCATAATTGCCTTTTTTTATACCATTAAAGAATCGCATCGTCAGATAAAGAAGGGGGCCTTGTTATTTCTTACAAGCAAATATGGTGAAGATCTACTCGACATTCCGAAACGAGATTTTCTTGGTTTTCATTAATTCTCAGTATCTTCCTCTAAAATTTTGATTTTTCGGACTGTTGCCCTCATCTTTATAATGGTATGTAAAAACACAAGGTCTCAGCCGCTGAATCTCCACAACTTCCCTCGGGTGTTTCCTGTCTATCTGTGCACAGTTATGATCCAACCAGGGGAATCATTTTGAATAGTTTGACTGTTGATCAAACAAAGCGTCGAAGAAATTTGGAAGATCCCAATCAAATAATGATGCAGTTGTTATTGCACCCTTATCAATCCGAGATGCATCATGAGAAGTGTCACGATCATTTTAAGTACTTATATTTTTAAATACGTTTTACATTAATTTTAGCTGGTTTTTAATAGGCCTGGATAGAAGTTAGGATAGAATGGTAAGTTTAAATTAAGCGTAATGACATTTATATAAATTACATTTCCGACTCATGCTTCTTTTGAAATATTTAATCTATAAATATTGTAGGAATAATAGGAGTTAATGGCATAAGTACCTTGATCAAATATCAAACACATTTTTATAGTAATTTTTTTCCAATGCATTTTTCTTTAAAAATAATTTCTAGTACATTTTTACAAGCAATCATTTACCATGTATTTTTATAGTAAAAACCATTCTCCAATGCATACTTTGTATTATTTGGATTATTCAGATTATTGTTCTCATCTTCATTGTTATCTGTACAACGATTCTGTCGTTGTGCCCTCCGGTACTTTTTGTCGGACTAAGGAGCCTTCTCGAACTAGGGAACCTTCTTGTTGTAATCGGGGGCCATGATGAAACTTTTATTCCAACCCTTTATCAAATCCTAGGAGGTATCCTGTTCTCATTCCGTTAGCCATAGCTGGGTACAAGTGTTAGCAGTGTTAATTATTATTCTATGTTACTGTCGCCTTAGACAAGAATTGAACCTGCAGCCTAGAGATAGCTGTCATTTAGAACTGCCTTAACCAAACGCCTATATCAAATATGCTATGTGATTTCCGATGCCTATATCCACAACGTTATGAGTCTAATTGGACATTGAATATAGTGGATATATATATATATATATATATATATATATATATATATATATATATTATATACACACACAAGTGAAGGTTCCCGTGTTCGAGAAGATTTACAAGTTGGACAAGAAACATCTGAAGAAGACCGGGGGGTACATCGGCTGAAACCTTGTGTATATAACAATAAAGATGAGGACAATAGTCCGAAAAATCCGAATAATACAGTAGTGGTACTATTTAACTTATATCTGGGGGTTGATATGGTTCATAACTCTCCCAAGGGTATTAGCCCAAATGTGAACGTAATAGCCCGATTGGAGTTCGAAGTTGCTTCCTGCGATGCTGCAGTAGAGCATATTAGCCACTATGCCATGGAGACTCCCCACCACGCGCCTCCACGATAATGGTGCTCTGAATAAAGTTAATTTGTCATTTTTTTTTTTCGATTTCTTTTTAAGTTATTAATTTTTAGTGTGTTCTCCACTCTTAGATTGATAGTGACACAAAATCCCCTGCATATATTTTTAAGAGGGATCGGAATTGCCTATTTGCCGATGACCCATTTATGTCCTATGTGAATAAAGCTGATTGATAGATTAGGTAGTTTACCATAATCATATTCAAACCCCAGATTGGCATATTAAACATAAGCGGAGCCTCGAGTTTGTCTCAGTTTATGAATATGCTAATAAAATCGATTACGTCCATTGATCAAGATCGTTTTAAGCAACACATCCAGCCGTACTAGAGGCCTACCCCCCCCCGCCCCCGGAATATTTTTGAATATAACAATTACTCGATACGGAATTTCTTCTTTAATTTTCTTCTTTTTTTTTTCATATAATTTTTTGCTCATCTTTTATTGAAATAGTTATGTCTTCCCAATCTACTTCTGTCTTTGTTGATTCCTTATTTTTGGCTTTCATCATTTCTTTCCTTCTTTCTAACCAAACGTTCTCAGTCTATTTACTTTTATACTTTTTTCTCCGCTTCGCCCTATCGTCTGGAGCTGCAGAATATGCGTCTCTGTAGAGGGATGACCCCAACCAATGAGACCAACTGTTGCCTGTTGCTGGTGAACCGTAATGCTTGAGGACAGGATCCTGGTGATTGAGCAGTCCGTGACTCGGGTACTAAGCATCACTTGATTTGCAACATTTCGACACTCACTTAGGCTATAAGGTCGATCGGAGAGCTCGAATCTGATCAATCAGCTGTTCGTGTCAATTCCTAGTACCTATATTATATAAAACCGTATGTCAATACACATAAAAGGCATAGACTGCTATAGAAAGATTATCGATCATATGAAAATCTGATCTAATAATATAAATTGGAATTCTTCAAAGCTATGACTGTGTCAGTGTCTGTTACGATTATTTTGGCCATTTTTAGGCTGCATGTGAGAGCACGTTACAGTGGAGATCCTTTGTGTTCCTTAGTGTTAGGCAGAATCCTTGGTTGTTCCTTAAAGAAGAATCCTTGCGTTAGGCAGAGTCCTTGGTTGTTCCTTGGTGTTAGGCAATCCTTACGTTAAGCAGAGTCCTTGGTTATTTATCCGTTTCTCCGTGTCGAATACGGGCAAATGAACGCCTTTAAAGATCGGCGATTAAGTAGTTAAATAACCACGTATTCGGGTTTGTCGATTGGCTAGCTTTAATCCACGCACCCACGCAGAGTCTATAAGTTTAAGAAGTGGGCTACAGCACATCGTATATAAAAAAAAATATTCCAACAGTGTTACTGTATATCTGTACCACTCAGACTCTAACGAAATGATTTAGAGAAAAAGCTAGATGGGAACTACAGAAGGATGATGTGCTATCTTAAACAAATCTTAGAAGCAGCAATCCCCCCCCCCAAAAAAAACCCAGCTGTACGGCCATTTGTTCCAATAACAAAAAACACCCAACCAAGACGAACATGACATGCTGTACACTGCTGAAGAAGTGACCTTTTCCTGTGGACACCTCCACATGGACTCACCAATGTAAGTCAACCAGCAAAACCCTACCACAATCAGCTCTGTGATGATCATGGATGCAGTATTGGGGAACTGCCTGGGATGGTGATGACTGGCGAGAGAAAGCGTTATGATTGAAAAATGCTAGATGGGAACTACGTAAGTATGCTGCATGTTGTCCTGAACAAACCCTGACACCCTACAAAAAGGCAGCTATACGGCCAATTACTTCTATCACATAAACGATTCAAGTAAGATGAACAAGACACACTGGACATTGTTGAAAAATAAGGACGAACCCGAAAGTGACCTTTGCCTGTGGACACCTACACATGGACACGCCAAAGTGGGCCGAACAGCAAAAACTTGCATTGATCAGTTCTATACGGATACTGGATGTTGTGCGGAGAACTTACCAAGAGCGATAATAGGGACAGTTGGCTAGAGAGCGTCGTGGGTATCCGTGCTGTCAACACGACCTGATGATGATGATTATCCAACTATTTTCCCTTTTCTTTCTTCGTCTTTAGCTCCATTTCAAATCTTTCTCTAAGCCATTTTCTCTTTTTTCCATTTCTTCGTTCTCATCTGAAAGGCAATTTTCCCGCCTATTTCTGTCTCGTCCCGCTTCTTCTCCTTTCTATTGAATAATCAATAAACACTTATGTCCTTTTCCGTTACAGGCATATTCTTCTACCTTTTCGTTATTTTATTCCCCGCTCTTTCCATAGCGAAATTGGTTTGGACTTTTATTTACACTCGGCCAACTTTAAACGTGTACGACAAGACATATTTTGACCTAAGCACGTTGCTATACAAGCCGGCAGTTTTTATGAATTTATATATTTGCATCTCGGGGAGAACGTTTAGGAGACATGTTTATCGGCGTAAATAAGCCTTTAAAAGCGGTTAACGACCGTATAAGCGGCATAGAGCAAGTCAGGGAAAACTACATCGAACTATGCGTCTAAAATAATAATTCTATTAAGACGGAGTTATTATTTTAGAATGGCTGTTATATTTGGATGGAATCGTTATTCTCAGCGGATAGAGTTGCAGTGAATGTCATAGGAAAAGGTCATTGTAATACAATGACAGAAATATATTCTTTCCAGCAAAACCATTTTATTTTGAGTCGCAATATAATAAATGTCCACGCGACAAAACGAAACATCGTGCAAGCTTTTATTTATGTTAAAAGCATTGGATTCGATTACCATTTACCGACCAGGCAGGATAATTATGAGAAATTGATGAGCTTAACTGCATTAATATGTATATATATATATATATATATATATATATATATATATATATATATGAGGAAAAAATGAGTAAAGAAAAGAAATGAGGATGGATAAAAATGAATTTTGTCAATATCACTTTTAATCGATATCACTTACACATGTGTTTCGGTCTGTTTATCAAAATGTATATGGATTTACGTTATTATTATTAAAATAATATGGATGCGGTAATGGGGAACTACTCAAAAATTTTTTAAAAATCACTCTGATGAAGGTCGTAAAAAATCTCTCTGTGTACGGAATATCTTATACATTTTTCCTATTATTATTATTATCATCATCATTTCCACTCCATCTGATTATTTTAATAAAAAATCCATATACATTTTGATAAACAGACCGAAACACATGTGTAGGTGATATCGATTAAAAGTGATATCGATAAAATTCATTTTTATCCATCTACATTTCTTTTCTTTACTCATTTTTTTCTCATATTGTCGGATTCAATTCCCTTTCCATTCTTACATATATATATATACAGTGTATGATCATCACTATCTCCCTTGGTGAATCAGTAGTGGGCCAATATATGCGGTATTATTAGGAGAGTATTCAATATCTCTGATAGAGCTATCATATAATAATAAGGAATAATCATATAAGTTTGTGTATATATATATTTAATTACATGGATATTTTATCTGCGACCTCAGGTTTCATGCTCGTCTTTTAAGGCAATCATCAGGCAGAATGGAGAAGTTTTTGAGAAATCAAAAAAATCGGAAAAATATTGTCAAAATAAAAATGTTACGTTAGTGTGTTGAATTGCGTATTAGTATGTATAGGCCTTTCGGTTTTATTTATATGTAAATATATGCATATAAATAAGGTGCGTGTGTGTATATGAACACGCGCCCACACGCACACGTGGGTACACCGCCACCTATATATATGCACACGCATGCATGCATCGCCGTATACACACAAATGTATATATATACATACTTACATATATACACATGCAAATTTATAAATATATATCTATATGCAAATTTATAAATATATATGTCTGTATGTACCTATATATTTGCTATGTGTACATATATGTACGTATGCATATGTATATATATATAATATATATATATATATATATATATGCATACGTACATATGTTCACACGTATATGTGTGTATATGTATATATATATATATATATATATATATATATATACGCATATACTTGTGAACAACTTGCAACAATAACAATGATAATAGTCATCTATTCGCACATGGTTGTATGGTTTAAATATTCCTATCAAATATTTTTAAACATCTAGATGAGACCCTAATAGATAAAACCTCTCTATGTTCCAAACATACGGATACAATATTGAATCATACCCAGGTCACGCCCGTTTTGCGGGAAGAGATATCACCCCTCTGCAAGCAATGCTGTCAGCATATTCTAAGACCTGCTGACAATATGCGTGTATGTGTGTGTGTACACCAATATTTTTCGTCTTTATTAAGTATGAGTCTATGTGTGGGTGTGTAGGTAGGTAAATGAGCATTGAATTATTTGTGTGTCGGTGCAAATATTACTGCTACCTAACTGTGCGATTCTGCGAAAAGTAGTTCACTCATTTTTTTTTCTTTGTTTCGGTTTTTAACTTTTTCTTTTTTTTTTAACGCATCTGCACTTTAGCGCTAAAATAAAACGATTTTCGTATCAAGGTGCATGCAGAGTTTGTTCCCGCCTGATGCGCAACACGATAGGTGGAATCAAAACGCAGCCTTAAAAAAACTAAAAGAAAAGAAAAGAAACCTCAAATAAAAATGGCGACGAGCGAGAGAAGGTGGGAAAGAGAGAGAAAAGGAAGGTTTTTAATCAGAACGAGGCTTAATGCTTTCATAGTGGCGAGGAAGGAAATGAGCGAGTGAAGAAGAAAAAAATCACCTAAGCGGGAAGACACTGCTGAGGAGGAGATGAATAATGAAAAATCACTTAAATTGAATTGGAATGAAGGCCGTCAGAAAGAAAAATAAGAAGAGAGATATAATGGGACCTTTGTACTTGATTGCCATTTTTATTGGTAGCGAGACATTTTTATGCAACGGAGACGGAATACAATGAAGTAAATTAAAATAGAAGAATGTATATACTTATACACAAAGACATATACAAATGCACACACAAATGCAAACATATACATACACACACACACACGCACCCACGCATATATATATACCTCATATATCCAAATGCATATTATACATACGTTTTCTACAAATAAAAGGAAAAATCGACAAAAGAAGTATATATATATATATATATATATATATATGTGTACTCTTATATCCAAATGCGTCTTGTACGTCTATTTCCTACAAATAAAAGGAAATTGTGACAAAAGGTAATATATATATATATATATATATATATATATATATATATATATATATATATATATATATATATATATATATATATATATATATATATATATATCCTTTTACATACTAAATGGACCGGTTTAGCTCAGTCTGTAGAGTGTCCGACTGGGAACCACAAGGTTCTTGGTTCGATACCGGCCCTCGCCAAATCAGCGTATGAGTAGCACAGAGATTTTTGCTGTATAATAAGAAGCTGATGTTAGGTGCTGTGCTCTACCTCATATGCAAAAACAATCTCCTTAGACTACCGCTAATGAAAAAGGGATAGACTCCTGCGCTGTCTGGCTGATACCGACTTTAAGCCACCT
>CM042154.1:104775906-104780906 GCA_023376005.1 Doryteuthis pealeii
ACACAACAGGGGTTCGTGTTTTTTTTTTTATCTTAAAGTGAAGTGAGGCGTACGTTTGAGCGAGTGAACTTTTGACTGATTTAGCAGCGACTACTATGAGTGGTGCCGGCAAAATACTGCGAGAGGGGACTTTTGCTGTTGATGAAATTGATTGTAGCGATGGCGTTCAATCGTCACTTGAAACAAACAATTAGGGTGAGTCAAGTTGATGTCGTTTTGAATGACACATCATGGAAGATAAGAATTGTTTCTTAAGAGTTTTGTTCTTTTTTTGTACACGGTCCTATCAATACGAATAATTCTTAAACAGATCTATTTCACTAATAGATGAGACCCTAACAGTACTAGTACTCTAGCTCAGAATTGTGGGCGACCGTGGTGTAATAGTTATTGTCTCAAGAAATAGAATACGGCGACACGAGTTCAAAACCTGGACAAGGCAGGTTCAATTTCCCATAGCACTAATACCATTCGGAAAGGTATGAATCTGTTGGATTTTGTGTAAAGTATTCAACTCTGTTACAAGATGAATGCAAGACTAAAACTAGAGTTTGGTAGGTGGCTTATATGGAGCTTTGGATTGTTCCATTATGAACTCAGGCAAGTTCATTTCCTGAGTTCTGATTGACTGTTGGATCTCAAGGTGAGTAAGAACATGGATAAGTACCCACTCTTCAGCCATCACTTTGCATTATGCCAGCAGCATGCAAGGACTGTATTTAAGTTACAGCTTGCCTGTTGTTTTTGTCTACTAACTCGACGGTAGTTAGAACCCCACTGCGACTGTGAGTATATTGTTTCTATATCTGGAGGATAACTTCTACAGAATCCAATTATTATACCTCCAGCAATAGGTAAATACTAGGTTAGACTTGGTTCTTTAATCTTGGTACAGCAAGTAGGTGAAGGAAATAAAAACCTGTTCAAATCCGTTTAGAATTGACCTTGTGCCACACTTTGGTCGTGCTGAGGAGTTATCAAATATATACTCCAGGTCAGAATTTCCCTGGGAGTAATGGCAATGAAGTTATACTCCACACTATCCAGAACTGTAGTCTCACCAGTTTACCGTGGAAATATAGTATTATCTTTAAAGTATTTATTTAGCTTTAGGAATTAATATTTGGTTAAGATTGTACACATTTGTATGGAAGTTAATAGTAAGGTAGTATGGGTTGACGGTCCAACATCCCGTTTTGCCCAGGGCGCTAGAATACTGTCATTCCGCCCCTTTAACATGTCCACTTGGAGAACAGTTCATGACACGATATATATAATAACTGATAATTAAAAGAACGAGGGATAGCCGATAATTAGCATAGTCAGATCAACATGAACAGATTGAGAGACGTAAAATCGATGCAAAGTAATTATATATCTTTGTGTGAGAGTGTACGTGTCAGATAGAAAGAGGACATATTAATATTGACGAATATGAAGAAAGACTTATCGATGAATTGACATAGACAGAGGTATATATTGACAGAGATAGATATGGGCAGATTTCGGTGGATAGATGGATAGATATGGGCAGATTTAGATAGATATGGACAGATTTAGATGGATAGATAGATAGATAGATAATAGGTATACTGAGATAGATAGATAGATAAAAAGCATACTAAGATAGATAGATAAAAAGCATACTGAGATAGATAGATAGATAGATAGATAAATATGGGCATA
Source organism: Doryteuthis pealeii (assembly GCA_023376005.1). Classification (NCBI taxonomy): domain Eukaryota; kingdom Metazoa; phylum Mollusca; class Cephalopoda; order Myopsida; family Loliginidae; genus Doryteuthis; species Doryteuthis pealeii. The sequence goes on from CM042154.1 coordinate 104,777,593, forward strand.
CTGAGATAGATAGATAGATAAATATGAGCATACTGAGATAGATAGATAGATAGATAGATATGGGCATACTAAGATAGATAGATAGATATGGGCATACTAGATAGATAGATAGATATGGATACTAAGATAGATAGATAGATAGATATGGGATACTAAGATAGATAGATAGATATATACTGAGATAGATAGATAGATATGGGCATACCGAGATAGATGGATAGGGCATACCGAGATAGATAGATGGATAGGGCATACCGAGATAGATATATAGATATGGGCATACCGAGATAGATAGATAGATATGGGCATACTGAGATAGATAGAGATAGATATGGGCATACCGAGATAGATAGAGATAGATAGATAGATATGGACAGATTGAGGTAGATAGACAAATAGATAGATATGGGCGGACTTAGATAGATATACGACGGACACATAGATAGATATAGACTGATAGGGATAGATAAATAATGGACAGACTGATATCGATAGAAACAAACCTATATAGATAGATCTAAACATAATGCGATGGATTACAGGTAGATACATAGATACGTAAGACAAGCAAGGCGTGATATTCATCAGCTCTGTGCTGGCCCTGTATCTTTTTTTTTTTTTTGAGGACTTTTTTTTTAGGACTTTCTTAGAGCAATGAATGATAGGGACGGATAGCAAAAGAGAAGTTTAATGGAATCTGTGCTGTCAATACGCCTTCATTATGTCACCATGTGAGGTGTGCTGGTACGAATACAACAGATGAAAAGCTACGAGATTTCTGTTTATGAGTGAACTTGGACTGCATGTACTGTGGTACCTTGACTAACGAGTTTAATTCGTTCCGCTCGTAACTCAATTTCCTCATATAACAAATCAAATTTCTTCATTGAAAAAAACTGAAATGCCATTAATGCCGTTATAGTTTACTGAAAACGTCCTAATATTTGTTACGTTTTTTTAATAAGAAAAACAGCACTGTATTGTATAAAAATTTGATATAAATAGAATGTAATAAATTATGTGCTGTAAGATGTTTTAATGTTTATTTTTTCATAAATATTATTTTTCTTTGGCGTAATAAATTTGGAAACTTAAATGTTTTTCGTGAACTTATTAACATAAGCGTATCTGAGGCTCACTCATACCTCGAATTGTAGCTCTCAACATAAAGCAAAATTGACCATGTGACAGCTCGTAACTCTGAAAATTCCTAAGTTAGGAAAATCGTAAGTCAATGGCTCACTGTATTCTTTTGTAGTCAATGAACTAAGAGTTTTACCCCGAGTATTTCAGACAGGCAATATATTAATAAAACAGTTTTTGATTGCTAAAGATAAGCCTTGCTGGGAACAAGGAAATTACGACTCAGGAGAGACCTTTCCGCTCATATAATTACCTCAATCTTGCACAAGTCTCTCTCTCTCTCTCTCTCATCCTCTTTCTCTCTCTTTCTCTCTCTCTCTCTCTCTCATCCTCTTTCTCTCTCTCTCTCATCCTCTTTCTCTCTCGTCTAAAATTAGGGGAATTGTTGGTCAGGCCATCGCTATGTAATCTATCAATAGCAAGACTTGAGAGCATCCTTGTAATTTTTGAACAGAGCTCAAATAATTTGGTATATCTTATTATAATGGAGATTGTGTGTTTGTCTGTCTGAAGCCGAAACTAAATCACTACTCAAGTCACAATTCCCTTAGTTATTGACGTCACATTCACCATGAATTTATTTTTATTTAAACCTTAGTTATTGATAAAATTGTTATACCTTATTAATACTTTTGACTTTATCTACATTCTAATAACATGCAATTGTATTTATATATGCAACAAAATAGCGGGTTACAGTGTGAACAGGAAAGCTAATTTGCATATTGATATTAAAAGTTAATTTTATTAAATATGCGCTTGGTATTATTGATTTCTAATTGTTTGTTTTTTTCTTAATGAATATGAGCAAAAATCTCGGAGATAAATCTTAAAAGAAATCCTTAACAAGAAGAAATAACTCAATTTGTTCTATTTTCAATCATACCCCCTCTGTTCCAAATCTTTTTATCTACATTCTTATTCAGTTTCATTAGCCTTTCTAATTTAATATGATATTTTATTATATTAAAACTTAAATACTTGCACCCGGAGGGTGCATACATTTGCTAGTTTTAATAACACAGTAAAACAGATATAGTTTTGTGCCTGTTGGAAATGGCAGCTTCGGTAATCTTTACTTGTTTATCCCTAGGTTAAGTAATTTCATATTTGAAAGTGTATTTCAGTGCTCAACTATATTTCTCTGTAAGTGCGCTAATTAAAAAAAAAAAAGAACTTGTGTAGAGATATTAAAAAAACAGTAAAATAACAAGCCTGCAAGGTATCTAATAATCTATACATATATAAAGGGTACTTGTATGTCCGGAGGAAACTCTAAAATAAAACCATTTACGAGAAAGTAAATATATATTTTCATTCTCAATCACCAGATCTTGCTTTTTGAGCAAAAATAATGAAGATTTGATTTATATTCATGAATATAATTGAAAAATAAAATTTGAATAGAAACAGCATGGAATTTTTTTCTTGCACTAAATATTTTAAATAGGAAACATTAATCTTTCCTTTCAGAGTGTCTGTGCTCTTTTTTCAAGGCACAAGGTCTTTTTTACATAGATTTTAATGGGGCATCCTGCGAGGATCCAAATTGTGATTCGGTAATAATGGATCTGAGAGACTAACTTCCCCCTACTCCTACCCAGGTAATGCCGGGTAGCTGGTTCTAGTACTTGATAAGAGCCAACATTGAAAATTCTGGTTAAATTTGAACAAAATTTGAGGACACCAAAATCTAATGAAAACATGTCAAAATCGATCTGTTTCCCCCCCCCCTTTGTTAGCACTTATAATAAAGCAAAAACTCTTAAAACTATTATTATAGATAATAATTATTACTATTCCAGTTGTTCTTTCTAGCAAGTTTCCATAATGTTGCATCATATCTGATAGTAAGTTCGAAACTTTGGGTAATTTGTAAAAATCATATATACAAGTGAACGTCCAACACTCGAATTTATTTCTATATAATTGCGTTAGAAATACGTTGAAACTAAATATAGACCAGTTAACTTATTTGGCAGAGCATTCACCTAGGTAATCACAAGGTTCCGGATTCGATACTGGTCTCCACTACCCCATGACAGGAATAGCACAGCTTTGGTATTCTGATCTGTGCGGTAAAGCATCTAGGAATTGACGGTAAAGAGGCTCTTCCCCTCAGCAAAACAATATCCCTGGTCTAGCGCAAGGGAAAGTTAGATAGACTCTCT
>CM042154.1:104785906-104798406 GCA_023376005.1 Doryteuthis pealeii
TTATCAGATCAAGAGATAAAAATACATGGGTGTAGCTATGAATATAAAAGAACCGAGTTCGTCAGTTAGCCCCGGAGGCAAAAGTTCGTTATGAAAAAGCTTGTCGCCTAGAATAATCGAAAGGAAAGTCTAAAGACTGAATATATTAATTAAACTGACCCTCTCTCTCGAAGTTAAGAAGCTTGAATTTATTTCAATAAACTTCTGGAGGATAACTTTGGTGTTATTGTCATCCTTACAACGAAGATAAAACTATTGCAATTTAGTACCGTGACGACGCGCTATGCAACAAAGTCTCATCTATGATCAAATAGATCAGTTAAAAAATATTCGTATTTGATAGGAGTGCGTGCAAAATTAACTCTTGATGAACGAGAATATAGGTCCTCGTAGCGTAATGGATAACGAGCTTCACTGTGGCATTGTAGTTAGCGAGTCCGAACCCTAATCGCGCTATTACGTTCACTTTCGGACTAATACCCTTGAGAAAAGTATGAAATCATCTCCACCTAGCTGTGGGTTACATAATACCACTACCGTTCAAGGATGACTTAGGAATTGTTGGTTGCTTTTATTACGGAATATCACCCTTTTTAAGGTCATTTAATTCCGAATCAAGTCATTCTGATAAATAAAGGACTCTGGTTACTTAAGACACCGCTGTTGCTTAAGTGGTCACTTAATTAGATATTAAACAGGCTCATCATTGCTTGATATAGCGGTCACCGGTGCTTTCAGCGTAACTTGACCGTAAATGCATTAAATAATGCACGAAGGTTGATATGCCATTAAAAAAAGCAACCATACAACGAATATAGATATGAACGCAATTCCGTAACCTAGACATAAAATAACCCTAGATGAGTTGATATGTCGTTAAAATCAGACAAACACCGAAATAACAAATTAATCCAAAGCGTCTAAAGAATTAGGAAAACAAAGATATAAAGTGGAAAGTTTTGAAGAAATTAAGCGAGCAGCCATTTTTAAGCTTGAAAAAAATATTCAAATGAACAAATTGGTTTAGCAAACAAGAAAAACAAACAAAACAAACAGCGAACCGATTGTCAGTTTTGGCGGGAAGAGGTGATGAATTGAATGAAGAATAACGAGAAATGAAATATGGCCGCCGGGTCTAAAAGCGCAATGACAAATGTATAAAGTTTGGCTCTAGTCTTTTCTTCTTTAATTCTTTGCTCTACTTGTTTGAGAAATGGAATAAAAATGTTTTCTTTCAAGAGGGGACACGAGAGCGAGAGAGAGGAGGGTCAGGATTAACTATGAGAAGGAAAAATGTCTCTGAGATTTGAAGTTGGAATTTTGAAAGAATAGTCTGAGCGAAAAATTAAAGAGAAAATTAGGGAAGAAAGAAATGAAATATGACAAAGAAACTATCAAATAATTTTTTGAAACAAAAATAAATGAATAAACATTTGTAAAAAGAAAGAAATAATAAAAGAAGCAAAATGGAAAAAGAATCTATTTGCAAAATCAAAATGAGATGGTGAAGTAGAAAAAAGAAAAAGGTCAAGAAAGAACGAATGGGTTTAGCAAATATTAAGAAGGAGAAGGAAAAACTGCAGAGAGATCTGAATGAAAGAAAGAAAGGAAAAAAGGACGAGGGAAGGAAAAAAGGACGAGGGAAGGAAAAAGGAAATGTCTGTTAGGAAAATAGTTGGGAAAGGGCTAATGAGTTTTATAGAAAAAGACAATGAAATAAACATGATAAATGGGAGAGGTAAGAAATATGGATAAAAGAAAAACCAAGAAAAAAGTAGATAAATAATGACGTAAACAAAAGAAAGAAAAAAAGAGAAATAAAGGAAAAGAAAGATAAATTATAAAGATAAAACGGAATAAAAGAAATAAGGAAGTAAAACAAAGAGAAAGAAAGGAAACGGAAAGATATATAACGAATAAAGGAAATAAGATAGAAATAAAACAATGAGAAAGAAATACAACAAAAAGAAATAGGGAAAGAAAGAAAAAATACAAATGTAAAAAACAAGTCAAAGAAAAAGATAAAAAATAGATTAAAAATGACGTGAACGAAAGAAAGAAAGAAAACAAAGGTAAAAGGAAAAAATAAAGAAAAATAAATAATGACGATAACAAAAGAAAGAGAGAAAATAAACAAACGGAAAGAAAAAAAACGAAAGGTAAAGAAATACAATAAAAAGAAAAAATAGAAAAATTAATAGAGTGAAGAAAGAAAGAAAACAGAGAAAGAAGAAAACGAAAAATAAAGTTAAGGAAATAAAAAAAATGAAGAAAAATAAATCAAGGATGAAGTAAACATAAGAATGGATAGACAAATGAATAATAATGAAATTAAGAAAGAAAGATAAAAATCAAAGGAAAGGGAAAACAATATAAAAAGATAAGGAAATGACAAATATTGAACAATGAATGTAGAATGAAGTGTATTAAAGAAATAATTCAAAAATAAATAAAGAAGGAAGTGAACAAAGAAAGAAAAGGAAAGGAATAGATATGGAAAAGAAAAATGTTTAAAATAAAAAAAAAAAATGAAATAAACAAAAGAAAGGATATAGAAATAAATAAAGAATGAACTTAAGAAAAAGAAATGAAATGAAAAGATAAAGCCGACATAAAATGAAGGGAAAGAAAAAAACAAAGAGAAAGAAAAAATAAAAGGAATAAATAAGGAAAAAACTATTGAAAAATAAATAATGAAGTAAATAAAAGAATGAAGTGAAAAAGGAAGAAAGAAAACAAGAGAAAAAAAAATAAAAGGAATAAATAAGAAAAGAAAACTATTGAAAAATAAATAATGAAGTAAACAAAAGAATGAAGTGAAAAAGGAAAGAAAGAAAACAAAGAGAAAGAAAAATAAAAGGAATAAATAAGGAAAGAAAACTATTGAAAAATAAATAATGAAGTAAACAAAAGAATGAAGTGAAAAAGGAAAGAAAGAAAACAAAGAGAAAGAAAAAATGAAAGGAATAAATAAGGAAAAGAAAACTATTGAAAAATAAATAATGAAGTAAACAAAAGAAAGAATGAAGGGAAAAAGGAAAGAAAAAAACAAAGAGAAAGAAAAAAAAAGGAATAAATAAGGAAAAGAAAACTATTGAAAAATAAATAATGAAGTAAATAAAGAAAATGAAGTGAAAAAGAAAAAGAAAGAAAACAAAGAGAAAGAAAAATGAAAGAATAAGGAAAGAAAACTATTGAAAATAAATAATGAAGTAAACAAAAGAAAGAATGAAGTGAAAAAGGAAAGAAAGAAAACAAAGTGAAAGAAAAATGAAAGGAATAAATAAGGAAAAGAAAACTATTGAAAAATAAATAATGAAGTAAACAAAAGAAAGAATGAAAAAAAAGGAAAGAAAGAAAACAAAGAGAAAGAAAAATGAAAGGAATAAATAAGGAAAAGAAAACTATTGAAAAATAAATAATGAAGTAAACAAAAGAATGAAGGAAAAAGGAAGAAAGAAAACAAAGAGAAAGAAAAATGAAAGGAATAAATAAGGAAAAGAAAACTATTGAAAAATAAATAATGAAGTAAACAAAAAGGAATGAAGGGAAAAAAGAAAGAAAACAAAGTGAAAGAAAAAATGTCAGAAAGAAATAAGGAAAAGAAAACTATTGAAAAATAAATAATGAAGTAAACAAAAGAATGAAGTGAAAAAGGAAAGAAAGAAAACAAAGAAAGAAAAAATGAAAGGAATGAATAAGGAAAAGAAAACTATTGAAAAATGAATAATGAAGTAAACAAAAGAAAGAATGAAAATGTTAAAGAAAAGAAAATATAGAAAACTACATAAAGAATGAAGTGAACAAAAGAAAGAATGAAAATGAATAAGATAGAAAGCAAATTGCTAATAAATTCTCAGGAAAATAAAGAGTAAAAACCAAAGAAAAGAAAAACAGGGAAAATCTGCATTCTTCGTTGCGGAATGTCTTCTGTTCGTTAATTGGAACCATTCACTCAATCAATTTTCATTCCAAAGTCTCAAAATGGCGACCAATCAAACATTGCATTTCTTTCTTTTTTTCTTATTTTTCTTTTTTTTCTTCTTATTTTCACAGCCGAAAAGGTGCTGTTTTCAATGACCAAACCTTTCTGAAACTTGATAAAAAAGGCAATATTGACTTCTTCTCAAAGCATAAAACAAACAGAACAATTAACTGGCAGAAATTTGTTTTTGTCATTTTTTCCTTTCGCGGTTAATTAAATATTTGGCATAGCTAAACACTTTCTTCTTTTTTCTAATGAATATACTGCAACCTTCACTATTGACTGAAAAGGGGTCACCATTAAAAGCAAAATATCTTTATATCCTATGGTTAATCCAAATAATCGCGCAGTCGCATTTTAATACAGATTGTTACTATTACTAAAGACCCCAAACAATACCCGTAGCAACTGAAAAACCCTAACATCATTTTGAGTCATTTTCAATATATCTTTGTTTTGTTGTTTTGTAGGAGTGGAGGGCATTCCAACAAGTACTATTTAGAAGCAACTAATTTCTGCATTCTTCTTTGTCCAATTTTCTCTATACCAGATTGTTTGTTTACACCACGGCTTCTCAAAGCAGTTCATATCGGCCGTGGGGAAAAATAAAAGCATAGGGCCCCACAGGATGGAATTTACTAGTTTGCATTTATTAATAAATTATTACTGGATAATGAAAAACTGTAAAAAATATGGCAAGCCTCATATATCGTGGAATCTGGGTTTAGCCATGTGCATTCTTTACTAAGCAAATAGAGAAGCACTTAGGACATAGAATGTGGTGATTTTCATACTTCAATATCATAGAAGGAGACGCGTTTTGTTTCTTTGTTTAATGGCATATCAACCTTGGTGGGTTATTTAATGCCAAACTAATTCTTGTATAACATTAGTGATACTACTTAACTCATAGCAGGGAGATAATTATGGGGTGTTCCATAACTTTCGTAAGCGTAATAGTCGGAAAGTGAACATAATAACGCGCTTGCAGTTCGAACTCGCTTAAACAAAGGTCTTAGTCTAGTACATTAGCTATTATGCCATGGGGACTCACGGTTATAGTCATAGTAAGCTGGAATCGGCGACTCTAGCTCAAATTCTGGATGAGACTGCGTTTCACTTTCACGCTAGTGCCCTTGAGAAAGACATGAATCGTTTTACTCCTCCAGCTCCAATCTATGTTTTTTAGTAAGGCAGACTGGATTCTTCAGTCTTGGTTAGGCAACCAGTCTAGAAGGAAAAATGAATTCAAAACAATCTTTACTCCGTATCTTCGTTGAATAAGGGTAGATATTGTAGACGGTAACCTCTATATGCAGTTGGCAATTCGCAATCCTTGACTACGCCAGTTTCCTAACTTTGTTAGTACGTAAAATGGTGACCTCGTGGTCTTTCTCTATTATATCTATTAATAATCCATAAAGATTGGATTTATATTATGTTATAAACAATATTATATATTTCGAATTCAAAAAAGTTTTACGCGCAACCTTGGAGCTCCTAAAAAGTACATATTCCTATTTTATAATAATCCTTGGTTTGCATAGAGTACATGGATTCAAGTATTCCTATCCAATGCAAATAATTTAGAAGCATTTATCTGGTTTCAAGTAATCGATAATCTTTAGTAAAAGTTTACAGCGTCAAGTAAATAGATTTAATACATTTTTTCTCGGAACGACAAGGTTCCTGGTTCGATACTGACCCTCACCAACTCAGCGCATGTTTATCACAACTTGGATCTATGCAGTAAAGTGGACAGCTGATGATTGGTCTGGCGCTCTATCTCAGATGCAAAAAATCTCCCTCGTCTAGCCCTAGTGAAAAGGGGATAGATTCCTTCAGTCCGACTGATACCGACAATAGGCCACTCCGACAGAGTAAAAAGAATATGGTGTTAGGTATTCCTATTTAATTCAAATAATTTTTAAACTGATTTATTTGACCCAGAGATGAGACTCTTAACAGGTACTACCACTTTTGATCAAAGTTGACCTTGGAGTAATGGTAATGAACGTGTGCTCTATACCCGCGTTATTCATTGTTAATCCATAAAGAGAAAATGTGTACCATTTTATGAACTCTATAATAAATGTATGTGTGTCTAATTCATATAAGTATGATAAAAGAAGGATATGATAACAAAAAATGGCATAACTACCAATCCTCAAATCCGAATATCAAATTCATCTTCACACAATTCGCAAGTCTGGAGCGCTTCTTGTCGACTGATGAAATATCTGTGTTATCTGGCTACCTCGCCTCAGACACACGCTGACTATTGAATCTCCCCTCCAAATATTTAATTGAAGAGAACATAACTCTTGCTAGAAACGGTACTAAGTTCGAGAGTATGTACCTCACCAAACAAACCCGACTAGGCTTCTTTTCCTGTTAATCTGTTCATCTACTACAATCAGGTATATATACTAGTAAGAATATGCGCCCTCCTGGCGTAAGTATGTAAGTTTTAATGTAATGAAATATATTAAATTAGAAAGACTAACGAAATTAAATAAGAACGCCTATAAACAGATTACACTTTTAATTATATTTTAATTGGTTTCTGTATAAAATTATACATGTAATTGATTTTAAAACGTTGGAGAATAAAACAATAATGTTAGAGATCTATAACACCAAGTAATTGTTTATTAAACCAGTATGCAAATTAACCACACCATATATTGTGTAAACCTTTATTTCTTAGTGATATATAAGATATATTGCAGGATTTTAAATGCAATAATAACCTGGGCTGTTTTGAGGAAAATCTAAATCAGGTTTTTATTGAGGCATCGTTATTAAATAAGATTTATTCTATGTGACTATAAATCAAATACTCATTGATAAATTTACGCAATTCCTAAGGGTATGGTAAGCAGTATCGTAGTTTCGGTTACAGAAAATCCGAATCTCCATTATAATGAGATATGGAGAGCAAATGATTAGTTTGGTGAAAGAAAGTATCTTCCAAAAATTTGAAACTGTAACAATTCTTATTTATGAAAAAAATAACTAATAAAATGATCATTTATTCAATATACCTTTACCCAACCCCTCCGCACGAGTAAGTGGAGTTTAACAGGTTTGAATTCAGAGTGTTCTTTCTCTTAGACTGCTTAACGAACCAAGTTAAGAGAGTCCAATCTGCCATACTGTTTACCCATAACTAGAGGGAGAATAGTTAGAGTAATATTTTCCGAATGGTATTAGAGTTATGTGAAATGCAAACAGCTTCGTCCACGATTTGAACACTGGTCACCGAGTCCATTCCCTACAACGATTACCATTATACAACACGCTCCTCCACACGTATGGATATATAGCTATTTAATAAGCTTAGCTTAGATGTGGCACAAGACCAAAAATATGGGGCTCGGTTATGTACATAGTGGTATGCGTGTGTGTATTATTTACAGTTACGTCTTATATATATATATATATATATATATATATATATATATATATATATATATATATATCGGATATTTCCTATTTGATTTTTTTAAATTCCCATTTGCGCAAATAGCAATATTCTGAAGAAAGCGATTCAGAAATTATTTCTTAACTCTATGAGGAACTCATACAAGCGACAATTTGTGTAAGAGAAAGAAAAAAGAATCTCCCTCAAGAATTATCTTTCCTTTAAACATTCTTATTTCTTTAATGTGATTTGGGAATAACTATATTTATTCATCGTTCTAATCACAAGATATCGGCTGCTATAATGTTTAATTAAAAACAATTCTCTCTTTTGTGAAGTCCTGTTTTTATTTCCATTGATCCGGTTTGCGTAACGTCTTGAAAAAGAAAGAAAAAAATCAGTTACGTGCTAAAGTGGATAAAATAGGATCGGTTTTAGATTTATAAAAAAATAAAAGGAAGAAAGAGTGAATGGATGAATGAAAGTAAGTATTGACAGTTGGTTGCGGTGGGTGGGAGACAGAAGAAAGAAATGAAGGATTGAAAGAAGGAAAAAGGTAAGATAAATAGACAAGGAAAAGAGATTGAAGGGTTGGGTAAATTCCATTGCAGAAAACTCATGAGGATAAAATGGAGAAGAGATGCGCAAGAGAATAAAAAAAAATGAGATTAAAAAAGAAGTAGGAATGAACGAGAGAAAACAAAATATGAAATCGGAAAGGAAGTAGGAAAGAAAAGGAGGGATTAGAAAGAAAGGAAGAAACAAAGAGAGCCCTGAGAAAGGAATAAAGAAAGACGGAGAAATGAAGAATGAATGAGAAAGGAATAAAGAAGGACGGATGAGAAATGAAGAGGGATGAGAAAGAAGGGAAGAAAGACGGAGAAGAAATGAAGAATGAATGAGAAAGGAATAAGAAAGACGGTGAGAAATGAAGAATGGATGAGAAAGGAATAAAGAAAGACGGATGAGAAATGAAGAATGAATGAGAAAGGAATAAAGAAAGACGGATGAGAAATGAAGAATGAATGAGAAAGGAATAAAGAAAGACGGATGAGAAATGAAGAATGAATGAGAAAGGAATAAAGAAAGACGGATGAGAAATGAAGAATGAATGAGAAAGGAATAAAGAAAGACGGATGAGAAAATGAAGAATGAATGAGAAAGGAATAAAGAAACGGATGAGAAATGAAGAATGAATGAGAAAATAAAGAAAGACGGATGAGAAATGAAGAATGAATGAAAAGGAATAAGAAAGACGGATGAGAAATGAAGAATGAATGAGAAAGGAATAAAGAAAGACGGATGAGAAATGAAGAATGAATGAGAAAGAATAAAGAAAGACGGATGAGAAATGAAGAATAAATGAGAAAGGAATAAAGAAAGACGGATGAGAAATGAAGAATGAATGAGAAAGGAATAAAGAAAGACGGATGAGAAATGAAGAGGGGGTGAGAAAGAAGGAAAGAAAGATGGAGTGAGAAAGAACGGAAAATAGATGAGATAAGAAAGAGAAAAGGAAAGAAGGGGTGGGAAAGAAAGAAGTATGTGATGAGAAAGAAAGGAAGATGGAACGAGAAAGAAAGAAAACCGGGGAATGAAAGAAGGAAAGAAAGAAGAAAGAAAGACGGATTGAGAAAGAATGACGTGATAAAAAAAAAGAAAGAAGGAAAGATGTGATAAAAAGAAAAAGAGAGATGGGGTGGGAAAGATAGAAAAACGAGGTATGAATGAAAGAAAAGATAAGAAAGAAATTGAAAGAAAGATGGGAAGAAAAAAAAAGATAGAAAGGCGTAAGAACGAAGAAATAAAGAAATTCTTTTAAAAAATCAAAGAAGAGAAAAGGCAAAAAAAATACGAGATAAGAAAGGAAGAAGGGTTTTTGAAAAAGAAGAAAGGATGAAAAATCTTTTTTTAATTGAAAGAAATAAAGAAAATGAAAAAAAAGAGAAAAGACTTCGCAAAATTAAAAGGGGAAATAGAAGAGAAAGTATAAAAGAAAAAAACAGAAAAATCCCATATGAACACGAACAAAAGAAGGAAAAATTAGGTATTGAAATAAAAGAAATAATCAAAAAGATTTTTTTGGGAAAAAAACGAAAACAAACCCACCAACATGTACAAAAAAAAAAGAAAAATCAAACCAGATCTCTTGCTTATTCATTCAATCAATTTTGAATCAATTAAAATGCTGTTCGATTTTATTTTTTTCCAGCTACGATTTTAACGATTCCTATTTTCGGTTCAAAGCTTCGCTTAAAATCCATTTGAATTCGTTCCCCCAAATGCACTTGTCTGAAATAATCAGTTCAGTTAGGGAGGAGGGGGTGGATGAAGAGAAGAGAAAGAAACCCAGTTGTGCGCTTCAGTTTCTTGATGGATCGACTAACAGTCTAGAAGAATAAGAGAAAGGCAGAGTGGATCCATGTTCAATTGAGTGAGAGATGAATCCCCCATCCCTACCCACCCCCAAAAAAGAAAGAAATCTGGAACAAGCGTAGACATTTCAGCACTTAAACATCGCGACAGATCGAACGGGTATTTACAGAACTTGCTTTAATCAGAACAAAAAAAAGCACCAATTTAGGATACCCAGTGAGTATTGAACTCACCACAACATTAATGATTTCTAATCCGATGCTATAGCAAATAAATGCCTGGCATCTATCCAATTGGAGGTAACTATGTGCTAACATAGATTAATACTAACCTACAATTATTGAAAAAAGCTTTCAGCAAGAGACGTGTTAGTGATATCCAATAATTAGCTAATTAGCAACTATATATATATATATATATATATATATTATATATATATATATATATTATTATAATGGAGATTGTGTGTTTTCTGTCTGTAACTGAAACTATATCACTACTCAAGTCATAATTCCCTTAGTTAATGACATCACATTCTCAATGATTTTATTTTTATTTAAACCTCAATTATTAATAAAATTGTTTTACATTATTAATACTGTTAACCATATCAACATACTAACAACATGCAATTATATTTATATATACAACAAAATAGCGGTTTACAGTGTGAATGGGAAGGCTAATTTGCATATTGATATTAAAAATGTGATTTTGATAAATATGTGCTTAGTATTATTGATTTCTAATTGTTTGGTTTTATTTTAATGAATATAAGCAAAAATCTCTTCAATGAATCTTAAATGAAATCCATTAACAAGAAAAAATAACTGTCATTTTATTCTTTACTTCCTCTTTTAACTATATACTTAAATTAGAAAAAATAACAATGAAAGACGAGTGTGATTGAAGAGTAAGTTTCAGTTGTTCTAATTTTCGATTATACCCACCTCTGTTTCAAATCTTTTTATTAGCCTTTCTAATTTAATATAATATTTTATTACATTAAAACTTAAATACTTGCACCCGGAGGGTGCATATATTAGCTAGTATATATAATAATAATTATTATTATTATTATTGAGATGAAGTGACTGTCTATCTCCAACCGAAAGTACGTCCCCACTGCCATCACGATTTTATAAGTTACTTAAAATATATTCTCAATGTTTATGAAATAGTCATTATTTAATCTTAATTAGCATCTTAATAATCTTCATACAATGACTGCTATTTACACAGTAGCATTGCAACCAACAAGCCTTCATCAGATGATGACTTTGGGTTCAGGCATGGTTTCGGGGCCGAAGCATCATTACCACTAACCCAGAGCGCCCCAGCAGTATCTCACGATACCACCAGACTTTGTTGGTTTGATGTCACAATATAGGACTGCCATATCCACGCTGATGCGGTTAGAGCTTTCTCCTGAATCTTTTTTAAGTATTTCCTCTTGTCTGGTAGAGAAAGTCCAAGTTTAGACAAAAATGCTGAGGTTGAGTTGGTAATAAATCCCCGACATCCGACTTCAATGGGAAATACATCTGTTATCCATCCGTTTCTGATGCATTGTTCACGTAGGTCTTAATATTTTTCCAACTTCCGCTGATGGTCCCAATCCAGATTTTCTTCAAATGGAACTGTCAACTCAACGATAAAAACTTTCTTTTGATTAACAGACCAAATGACAATATCAGGACGCTAGGCCGTTAAGGTTATTTCAGTTGGAAAAATGATAAACGATATCTGTATTGAAGTCGAGCTGGGTTAGATTTGTCGCAAAACATCCTATAATCAATGCCTTTAAGATCCTGAAATATGTATTATATATCTCTAAAAAATAAAGATACATGTAATATATGGTGGGAATAATTTGCATAATGATTTTTAACAAAACTGTTTAATAAATAATCATTTACTGTTACTGATTTTTAATACAATCATATTATTCTCAAATGTATTAAATTGCATAGAGAATTAAATTAAAATAATAAAATAAGAGCAATATTTTTATATTTGTTCTTATTTAGTTTCGTTAGTCTTTCTAATTCAATATGATACTTTATGACATTAAAACTTGGATACCAGGGCCCAAGGTGCGCATACTTTTGCTAATATATATATATATATATATATATATAGTGTGTGTGTGTGTTTTGTATTGGAAATTGGAAGATAAACTGCTTGATGATAATTGTATGCACTATATTTATTTATTATGAAATACTATACTATAAAAAGTGTTAGTTACCATTGTTTTCAAAGCAGCGATTTAGCCGCCTATCACCAAGACAAATCACTTTGAATTTTCGAAGTGATCTCTCTTGATGATAGGCAGCTAATATTCTTTGACGTAATAAATTAGAAAAATTGAATGTTTTAGCGAACTTATTAACATAAGCGTATCTGAAACTCGCTCGTACCTCACAGTTTACCTTCTAACCCAAATCAAAACAATGACAAGAGTGACAACCCGTAATTCGGAAAACTCGTTAGTTAAGGTACCGCCGATTTATGAAAAATATTGTTTATCTGAGTTTCTTTATTCATTATTTTTCCCAAAGTTTGTTTAATTATTTTTCGGTTGTAAATATTCGAGAACTGAGGATTACCAGGATTTTCTGAGCGGCATTTAGATTTCATGCACCCTGCACTTTGAATAGTGTTATCTATCTATATATTTCTAAGATTATCACATATATACACAACACT
>CM042154.1:104803406-104815906 GCA_023376005.1 Doryteuthis pealeii
ATATTTTTTTTTTTCTGAACTTATTGATGTCATGAGATCTTTTTAATAATATTTGGATTATTTTTGTTTGTTTGTTTATTTATTTATTTTTATTTACAAAAATTTTCAAAATATGATAAGTTCTGTTCAGCAAGGAATTTTATTTTTATAAATGGCAAACTTCGATCGGTCAAAAAGGATAATTGTTAAGCGGGACACATCACCAGTTCAGTCTTAGTTTTTAATATGATTATTCATCTTTGATGTCGACCCAAGAGAAAGCAAAGACAGACAGAAATTTACATACGCAAATAAACATACTTACATTGATAGATATCTGTGTTTGTATGGATTTATATTTACAGTATTCCCATTTAGAAAGTAAATTTTTATCTTTTCTTTAGGAATAAAAAGTTAATTTTATTTCCGATTTTAAAGGAAAGATATAGGATTTATATATCTATATATATGTATAATATACATTCAAATCGTTTATCATTAGGTATTACTTTTGACCAAACTCCACAGAACTCTCAAACCAAAAATATGAACATTTAATCGTCAAAAGATAAGTATATATATATATATATATGTATATATATGTTTGTATGTGTGTGTGCGGTTTTATTCGTAGTTAGTTTTGCAATGTTTTAAGTAATTTTCAAGCGTGTATGTATATATGTATATGAGTGTGTGTGTAAATATGTATATATTTATATATGTGAATATATACGTGTATGTATGAATATATATATCTGTGTGGGAGAACAGCTGGAGCCATGCCTTTCCCAAGGGTATTATCTCGAATAGAAACACACACACACACACACACACACACATGTTTGGGAGTATGTGTTTCTGTATATAAAAATGTGTGCGTGCTTGTGTTTTTGCATGTATATAAATATATCTATGTGTGTGTGTATATGTATATTCGTCTATATGAGTTTGTGTGTGTGTATCTATGTATGCGTATCTTTTTCTGTACCATGAATTGCTGTATGTGTTCATTCATCATAAACTGGTTGCATCGGATCTTTGGTGTTGGAAATATGTAAGTTTTATTCTATTCTTATCTTTCAATGAATTATTCACCATCTTGATTCTAACAACAATAAAGAAAAAGACCTTTAAACCACCGACAAGGAACTCCGAAGTTCGGACAGCACAAGTTTATCAAGATTCACCATCTTCGATCTGTCTGTCCACATCCTTTTATTCATCTTTCTAAAAATATACATAGATGTATATATATATATATATATATATATATATATATATGTGTGTGTGTGTGTGTGTGTGTGTGTGTGTGTGTGTGTGAACATGAGCATCTATGTATATATATAATACATTTATATTGATATAGATATGCGTATATGTGCATCTATGTATATATATATATATAGATAGATAGATATAGATATACGTATATGTGCATCTATGTATATATATATATATATATATATATATATAGAGAGAGAGAGAGATTGATAGATAGATAGATATGCGTATATGTGCATCTATGTATGTATATATATATATAGATAGATAGATAGATAGATAGATATGCGTATATGTGCATCTATGTATATATATATATATATATATATATATATATATATATATATATATATATTGATATAGATATGAGTAATGTGCATCTATGTGTATATATATATATACAGATATGTGTATGTATATATATATAACGTCTATATATATATATATATATGTGTGTGTGTGTGCGTAATTCCTCTCTTTTTACTTATCTCGCGTCTGTCCAGACGTCAAGACTCCTTTGTCTTTAAAACTTAAACGTCTCTCTCTCTCTCTCTCTCTCTCTCTCTCTCTCTCTCTCTCTCTCTCTCTCTCTCCTCTCTCTCTCTCTCTCCTCTCACATTTTATCTTTTAGTGTGGGTTTTGACCCAACCCACGTTTGCTTACAGCTAACCTTGAGGTTGTCTTTCGCGACGGTTACTCGCAATCAGTTCGCGTCTGGTGTATTCTTGTCAGCCCGCCTGATAATTAGTAGCTGCTAAACCTAACGACCGATTAGCGTAGCCGAGGGCGAGAGGACAAAATGGAAGCGTACACCTACTTTGGCGACTTTCAACCAATGGCGTCGGATAAAGTTGCTCTCTACAAAACTCAGTTTCTCTTCTGACCGTTCGCAAAGATCGAATTTGCAGTAAGGGATCGCTATGAGTTGGGATAGAGAATAATTCACTTCTCATCTTTCTCTCGTCGATATTGACCATCATTTGATCTGGAAACGCCCTCAAACGGAACTGAGATGAATTACAGAAAGAGTTTGTCAGGAAGCTAATCCAAAGAATACATATTTCCTATATATATATATATATATTATATATAATATATATATATATATATATATATATATATATATATAATCTTATTATAATGGTGATTGTGTGTTTTTTGTCTCTAATCGAAACTATATTACTACTCAAGTCACAATTCCATTAGTTATAAACGACACATTCTCCATGATTTTATTTTTATTTACACCTCAATTATTAAACATTTTTTTACATTATTAATACTGTTAACCATATATACATACTAATAACATGCAATTGTATTTATATAAACAACAAAATAGCGTTTTACAGTGTGAATGGGAAGGCTAATTTGCATATTGATATCAAATATTTAATTTTAATAAATATGTGCTTGGTATTATTGATTTAGAATTGTTTGTTTTTTTCTTAATGAATATGCGAAAAAATCCCTGGGATAAATCTTAAAAGAAGTCCATTATCAAGATGAAATAACAGTAATTGTATTCTTTACTTCCTATTTTAAGTGAATAGTTAAATTAGCAAAAATTTGCAATGAAAGACGGGAGTGATGGAAGAGTAAGTTTTAGTTGTTCTAATCTTCGATTATACACCCCTCTGTTTTGAAATCTTTTTATATGCATTCTTCTTTAGTTTCATTAGTCTTTCTAAATTAATATATTGTATTACATTGAAAGCTAAATACTTGCACCCTATGGAGGGTGCATGTATTTGCTATTATATATATATATATATATATATATATAATATATATATATGGCCGCTATACTTATGAGTAAACAGTACACAATATCATGGATAGACAATTTATATTTAAGTTAGGGTAGCGGACACATGGAGTCAACGGCGATTCGTTACTGATAGTTTCTCGCCGAGGCAATTGTTTAAACCAAGTCTTAGCAGATGGTAACGGTTACGGTCTACTGTAGTAAAAATGGTCGAAATGCCTTCAATTTACAATGTTCAATAGTATCTGTTCACCTTTTCGCTTTCTTTTATTTTTACTGTGTGGCCGACTAGGACGCTAAACTCTAATCGATGACAAGTTATCTTCTTGTCTATTAACAAAAATACGTCGTCTGGTCGGAATTGGATATTTGTTTGCATCTCAACGTCCCGGAGAGTATTATTCATCTCATTCTATCAGAAATATTCTGGTTTATGCATATATTCCTTTGTCATAATGCCCAAATTTTATCCCCCTTCTCAATTCCCTGGATATATATATATATATATATATATATATATATATATATATATATATAGAAAGCAAAATCACGAAACGAATAACGGATCTCGTACACACGAGGCACGGGTTAAAAAACTATCCATTTTTTCAAAAAGTCAACGTCTCTGATGGATAAACATACGAAACCATTGGTAAGACGAACTTTGTATTTGGTGACTATAAATAAATAAATAAATACTGCTCTTAAAGAAATAATTGAGCACTTTATAATCATTTCTCCAATAGTAATAACAAAAAAATAACTATATATATATATATATATATATATATATATATATATATATATAATTCCATGTTACTAATTAGTTTCATTTTCTAGACAGATTCTGATTTGCATATATATATATATATATATATATATATATATATATATATATATATATATATACACACATTTACTAACACCTACGCACGATTAGGATGTGGATGTGATCGTCAATTTCTTAACAGGTTTGAATTTACAGTTTTCTTAGAATGGTTGCCTACAAATCGCAAGGTTCCGGGTTTGCTACATCTCTCCACCAAATCAGCACAGTTTGAGTAATCTAAATTGTGTGGTGAAGCATGTGGGAGTTGACGATAGGTGTTGTGCTGCACGTCGGCAAAAAACAATCTCCCTGGTTTAGCGCTGGTAAAAAGGGGATAGACTCCCTCACTGTTTGGCTGATACTGACAATAGGCCTCTTCGCAGGCTTGACTTTTTACTTAGCTGTAGCAATAGCAGGATCACTTTCAGAAAGATTTTGGAATCGAAGGATTGAATTTCAGGGTTCGTGTTATGAAATTCGAATGTTGCTTGGGGTGCGATAGATGAGTGGAGATTCTGGTTAGGAACGGACCTGCGCAGTCTTCGCGAGGGCGGTGGGCGCGTTTAAATGGATTGCGTATGATGTGTGAGCCTCTGCACGGGTGAAACCTTTTAGTATGGATATGCCGAAAGAACTACAGATGAGAACTGGGTTGATCGTGCTTACACGGGCTCATTCTCCCACAAGCATGAAACTTGGTCTCCCCGGTGTCAAGACGGAAGGCACTAACACACAAGCAGAAATTCAACGTTTAAATTCTTAGCCCGCACATACTTCGAATGTATAGGCGGAGCGGGAATGTGTCAAGTCACCAGCCACTTCTTCTGACTACATGCAAACACAAAGGCACAAAGAACTGCAAGGAGTCGCTTATCTAAATGTGAAAGTAGGCAATTTCAAATACTTTTTTAAGTGAGGCCATCTTACAATGTGGTAGACTCGGCTGCGGTCGTTTCGCCTGGTCTTGCAGCCAGTATTCAGATATCCCATGGAATATCCTGGTGCAACCACCAAGTGCCCGGAACAGCGGTTGCGTTGTCTGTAAGTTAGTTTGTTTACCTCTGATCCAGTATCTCCCGAATCCTTTACGAGCGTAAATCCCCACCTGCATTTAAGCTTGACATCTTAGTAAAGTAACCACCCTGCTGAAGTTGTTTTGCCTCCTTGGCCTTAAAGTAATTAAAATCAAGAGTCGCCTCAGATGGCGCAAGAGGCTAATTGTCCAGCATTATTCAAGTCCTCAAGCACCATTGGAGTGGAAGTCTAGTCTCTGCCCTTATCTTTTAAAGCAAGACTAACACCAGGAGACAGAAAGTCGTTTAATTCTTTTGCTGATAAAGAGTGCCTCTCGGATCCACCTCTCCAAGCTCTACCCTGCAGACGTTGTATTAGATCAAAACTTGAGTGTCTGATTTGGAGGCGAGTGCTGACGTAGGCCCTGTGAACCTTGCGAGTGTTGTAATTAGGCACACCATGTGCTATAGGGAAATTGCTAAAAATATGTATAAACGGTGATGTGTAAAGATAATATTGAAGATGTCATCAACTCATCGTATTACGTGCGTAGTGTGGTTAGTCATAATATGTGATGAATAAATATAAATATTAGTACATAATATATAATATAATCATTATATATAATTTAATAATATTACTTTATTATATATATAATTATATATTCTATATCATAAGTGTGTGGTCAAAAAGTCCAGACTCGAGGATTTTTCTGTAACTTTTTGGCAACTACCCTCTTGTTTCTGAAAAAAGTTACGTTTCACATTCATTGTTGGATATTCTATCTTGGTGAATCAAGCTTCAAAGGCAGAATATTTGTGACAACACCCCTTGCATGCTAGAAAAAAAATTAAACGTTACATTTCATTGTTCAAATAGTAGTCTACATTTTTGGGTGAAAATATAAGCCGGAATCTCGTCATCTAGGCATTATTGAGGTTCGCCACCTACACGATCCAACACGGTTGGACCTATTTGGGTTTAGTTCTTTATCTCTCTACAGAGATGATACAGTTCGAGTGTGATTCACTACCGACTCCCATTCTTGCTGACTAAGTGACAATAAGGGTTATATGACCTCGCTCTTGCTGTTTGGCTCATACCGTCAATAGGCGCACTCCTCTGACTTATTTTCTACTAATGCTTAACTAGGTAATGCTTTGGTGTTATTTTAGCACCATGTTATTTCTGGAGTGTTTGTTCTGTGTTCTTTGGCTCTTGAAACATTTCTCTGTGTGAGACCTCTGTAGATCTATTAATCTGACACATGGCTAAAATAATCATTAAGGAAGGAATATTAGACTGCATATTTTACAGATGTAATTGGGTTATACAGATATAACAATATTTTCTATGTCTTGTTTCTATTTAATACTTCATTTTTTGTTGTTGTATATGTTCTGTGTTTTCTGTCCTTGGATAATAATACTTTTTGAATAACGAAGCACAGGTTTAAGTTTTTTCATTAAAGTGATTAATTTACAAAGACTACCTTAAAGCAAAATTAATCAGATTAAATTAAAAGTATTCCGTCCTCATTGCACTTACGTAGATTCGATTATATTTTCGTTATTGGTCTGAAAAGTTTTTTATGTAATTTAAATAGGAGATATTATTACTCTTACGTAGTACTCTATAACCCTAGGAGATTCTTCTCATGCATATTCTGTTAGTTTACTTATCTCACTTTTTTTAATTCCAAGAATCCACCGCCTTTCTTTTATCTTACGATTTCCCTTTATACAATAATATCATTTCAGGTATATTAAATATACTGATGTGTTCTCTTTTTCTCTTTATCCAGTTATAAATGAATTCTCCACAACTTTGTCACAGTTTTTCTTTCCAATATGATACACTACTAGATGTGATATAGTCTATTAGATATATAAGTAAGATCACCCACACAAGGTGAAAGTACAATCTGTAATATGTCGAGAGATGTTGCTTTTCTTGGGGTTGCTTATTTTGTACACACCTTGTATACTCTGAAATTAACATTCATTTCATTAGTTAATTATTCTATATTGGATAAATTAATACAGCTTCAATCTATCTTTTTATACAACACCTTCGTGTAATTCATAGGTAATTAATGTATCTCATAATCTTAGACACTTTAGACTTAAAACCCTGATCAGCTATGGTTATGTATTAATATAATCGGGAATTGGAGGGCAGGGCAATAATTTCTTTGATGGCACAAAAGTCCTGGGTATATTTGTTATTTAATCCGTACTGAATCATTTATTATCTAGAGATAAGACGTAAGAGATAATATCTCCGGGACGTTTGACATGATGCAAGATTAACAAATAGTCTCAAGTTTATCCGAGACGTAAGTTAATTTGTTGTTAATTTAAGACGTAGATATATTTATCATCGGATTATAAGAGTTGCGTCTAGTGCTAAATAGCTAGTTACACAAATAAAAGAGGAAAAGGTGATAATACAGAAGATACTTAATTTAAAGAGTTAATAAAATGTACATTCATTGATTACTAATAATTATTCTTTGTCACAGGATGCTCATATTTTTACACGAGTCTAAAATTTATTTTCTTTTTTATATTCCATATGCACCCCCGTTTTTTTTCAGAATGTTTCTACGATTTTATCGTGCCGCCATTGGGTTCTCGTTTAATACCGAGTTCTGCCTGTTTTTTATTCTGGTCTTTAAGTTATTCTTTGGTTTTTTTATTGAAGAGGCGAGGTATTATGTTTTCTTCCTCGCGCGTATTTATGCTATAAAATACTAGTGACAGACCAGGTACTATATCTCTTGAAATCTGTCTTCTGTGATCTCCGTAATCTGTCTATCTTTCTTCTCATCGTCTTTTCAGCCTCACATTGAAGACTCCATTTGCCTCGTTCTCCTGCTACCTCTTTGCTAACTTCTCATACTTTTAATAAAATTGAATCTAGCTGCATTTTCACCAATATTTTCTGTGTACTGTTCTTTTACTCAATAAGTATATCGTGCCGGCCGTCTAACCATTTATTAGTTGATGTATTTTATATGGTTTTTATTTATATAATATATATAGTTAAATGAAATACATGCCACTCTCCTAGTGCAAAGTTTTATTGTTCAATGTATAATATTATTATAATTTTTGAAATGACGTAGATAACTAAAAAGAGAATGCATATAAATAGATCCAAGAATGAGGGGGGTGTATATACGATAATTAGAATAACTAAACTTAAAACCTCTCCATCATCTCCCGTCTTTTCATTGCATACTTTTTCAGACTACATTTACTATCACTTAAAATAGGAGTAAGAATACATTACTGTTATCTTTTGATAATTGGATCTTTATCAGATTTACCCAGGGATTTTTTTCGCATATTCATTAAGAAAAAAATAATCAATCTAGAATTCGATTATAGCAGGTTGGCATCTTTTTTATTTTGAGGGTTGGAGGGGGTCAAACTTATTTTTCTTTGGATATATATTCTATATGTTGTCAATATTAGTCTATAGTTCTCTTCCATCTTTTCATGCACCCTGTCTTAAAAACCCGCCTTATCTTCTGTTGTTGTTCTTGATATAATAGATCTAACTATTTATTGCATCTCTTATTACTATCTCGTGATCCCGTCTATGTCGCTTCTCTAACGATCTAATATATGTAAAAGAACTTGTCTTTAATTACATTGCTAGGTGTACGTCCACCCATGAACTAAAATTCATGGAGAATGTGCTCGGGGTTGAACTACTGGAGTTGTGACTTGAGTAGTCTCTAACTATTCACTCGCTTCTTTCCTGCGGCTTCTAGCATGTCCCATATCAATCTCCATTTACATTTTCTCGATTTTATATCTTTATATTAATATTAATATATTCTATTATTATAATTATATAATTATAAGGGATTTATTCTTTGATTAGCCTTCCTGACAATCTCCTTTCTTGTAATCCATGCCTTCCAGTTTTCCGTTTGGGTAAGGGCCGTTTTCCAAGATCAAATGATGGTTCATATCGACGAGAAAGAAGATGAGAATGTGAATTATTCTTATCCCCAGACCATAGCGATCCTTATCTCCTCTCGCGCACTGAAAAATATTTCCTTGTACTTCTTTTTGGAATTTCTTTTTCTGTTTCTCCTTCACATTCTTAAGTTCCCTCTCCTGCATCGGTCTAGTAATATGAGTAAACTTTGTTACAGTCCCTCTCCGCCTTAGTATGAGCAGACTTTAGTGACTGGAGACACAATTTGTTGCATTAAGCTCCGTTCAAACCAGTACGGTTGTACTGCTTTCCATTTTGTCATTCTCGCTCGCGGTACTCTAATTCGGTTCGTGTAGGCTTTAATGCTAGCTACTATTTATGACACGAGTACGAACGAAAAAAATATCACCTACGCAAAAATACTGATTGCGAGTTTATCGTTTCGAAAGTTACATCGTTAGGTTATGTCTGTACAGCCTATGTGGGGTTCGGGTCAACAAGCCCACAATAGTAAAGTATAAATATGTTTAGATTGGAGAGAGAGAGAGAAGGAGAGAGAGAGATGTCTCATGAGCTATGCGTGACGACTTTGTTTTTGTCTAGTTTACGCTTGATGGTTTCTAAGCCGATCATGTAACTTTCTTCAAAATTTTTTTCTCTCTTGTTCCGTATTGGCTCATCTAAATTTTCATCAATAAACTTTTTTTTCTTGTACGGTGCTGACTGCCACCCACTTTCCGTCTTCAGCTGACTTTTACTAAAGATCTAGGTCATCAAAGATGATATTTCCTCAATATTAATAGTTTTTCGAGGTTGGTGGGGAAAATCTGTTAGATTTATTGTTTCTGTTAGTGATGTCTTCTTTTTTTTCTTTTTAATTTCCTTGCTGGCTATTTGAACTCGAGATTCTCTGATGTCGAATTTTTTTATCGGATCAAAATCCTTTGTGATATTATATTTACAGATCGATATGCACTGTCTATTGATCATCACCCAATGAAGCATCCTTCATCATGATTTGTGCAATTCTGTTATCGATTTCTAAGATGCAATTTCATTATGTATGGGTATAGGGGGGAGGGGAAGTAATATGACGAGAAAAGTCTTGTTCGCTCTTAAGCATCTTCTTGATGAGGAACAAATCGGCACAAAACTTTCTTTGTTTACGTTGAAATTTTAAAAAATAGATAAATAAATAAATAGTTGATGAAATATGATGATGTCCCAGACACAAATATTTTGAAATTGATATTGTAAATAAATGTGATACACACCAATACATTTCTACTTTCTGAATACGGTCGAATCACGTTGAAAGCACCGATTGCCGCTAGATAACTGAAGTTAAGCAGCGATGAGACTGTTCAAACAAAAACAAAAAAAAAAGGATAAAACAAAAAAGAAAGGAAAATGTATTACAGAAAAAGAGTTTGAAAGTTTTGAAAGAAAATTCTGACCGTTTCTCCGGATATTTAGTTCTTTTGTGGCAATCAAACAAAGTTTTAAGTTTTAGAAATATAAAGGCGAATCTTCATCATGATCATCATCTGTTATATCTATCTATCTATCTAGCTAAGTCTGATCATCTCTGTCTACCTACCTATCTATCTTAATCCGATCATATATCTATCTATCTTAGACCGTTTATATATATATATATATATATATATATATATATATATATATATTATATATATACACGTGTGTGTTAGTCTGTTCATATATGTATCAGATTATCGTAGTCTGCTCATATCTTTGAAATTTGCACATCGTTTTTCCTTTTCATGTTTTGGCTAGAGAAGGGCAGCCGATTGATCGAATCGTGCCTCTCCGCCCGTTAGCCCAAGTAAGGACCGAAGTGAAATGTTGAATGTCACGTGACCTCATAGGACCCCGTCCTCTCTCATTACGGAACGCCAACAGCTGGATCCATTAAGTGGGCTCTTCCCCCTCTGTGGAGGTACAGTCGGCGTATTCTACTGCCCCAGCCGAAAGGTCGCCCAAGCAAACTGATTTTAAAGAATGAGCGCAGTACAACAATTTGTATGATTGTTTAAATGCTTAGTTCTTATGATCTGTCTACTCGTCTAGGTTTATTTTATGCCTAGAAGTTAGGGAATCGCCTTCATATTTACATTTTTGTTGTTACTTCTGGATTTTTTCTACATACGGTCCTATCGACTAAGAATAACTTTTAAACAGATCTATTCGATGCGACTCTACTACGCCCGATCAGTGTGAACATGAGAGTAACGACGATGAAGGATTGTTTCACACTCTCCAGAACTGGAGCCTCACCATCACATGCAGTTTTGTATTATTCTCAGATCACACATTTTTAGGGAGTTATGTCCCCCTGCAAGGGATAAAGTGCAGCATATTATAAGCCTCCCCACCAAAAATTAAAAAAACGAGTCTTCTCCAGAATAACTTAATTCTGTGTATTCTAATATCTTTCTAGAAACTTCTATCAATACTGAAAAAAATGTATCTAAAATATACTCCAGGAAAAAAAAACAAATAGCTCAAAAAACAAGATGTTGGCTGGGGTACAAATATATCACTCCAAAATTCTTTACGAAAACACCATTGCACAAATGTATATAATTTTTGTGTTTTTCTCTTTTGAAATAAGAGTTTTGTGTTAAAAGTTAATAAAAACTTTCAACTCTTCAAGCCATATTTTAAAATCCTATCCCTACTCAAAGATATGTTAATCATTTTTATGCGAAATCAGAAATAAACATTTGATTTATGGATACAGTTGTTTTCTTTTTTCTTCTTCTCCTTCACCGGCCATTTTTATTTTGTCGTCTGCTTTTTTCTTAGTTCTTTTTTATACTTAGATTTTTTTTAATTCTCTATTCCCTGCAATTTTCTCCCCATTTTTCTCCAAGACAAATGTTCCAGTATATTTATCTATTTCTTTAATTATTTTATTCTTACATCACTCAACATCATCTTTGGCGTTTTTTATTTATCATTATTATATATATATATATATATATATATATATATAGAGAGAGAGAGAGAGAGAGAGGGAGAGAGAGAGACTAACACATACGGATATATATGTGCATACTCACACAAACATATATATACATATAGACATATAGGCACACATATTTATATATGCATGTATATATAGACACACACATATATATATACCTTGATACATACACATTTACACACTCATGTATATACATGTATACATAGATACACACATATACTTACACATATGTATATGCATATATGTACACGCACACACACATTATATATATATATATATATATATATATATATATATATATGTGTGTGTGTTTTTTTAAGATACTTTTGGAAAATGTTGATAGCTGTTGAGATGTCAATTCCATGCTTGAAGCACATGTTTCAAGATAGTTCCCACATCACCTGATTTTCCTTCTACAGCCTCCAGGGAAGAACAACGGGATGTGGACTCATCTTTCAAACCAAAGCTCGTTGACAGCATGGCGTTGGTTATCTTTGAAAAGAGTCGGCAGCTGTAATCCTGCAACGGTTATCAGAACGAAGGTCTTTTATTATTTCTCTTCTCTATTCTTTTTTCTCTAACTTGATGTATGGAAAATACAAGGGGGATCGATTAAATGGTAATAATTTGAGGATAAAATACAGCCAGAGATTAAGAGCGGT
>CM042154.1:104820906-104823406 GCA_023376005.1 Doryteuthis pealeii
GGATTATAAGATTTGTCTTTACGTTAATCAGCTATAATTCATGATGCTATTCATTAATAAAATTTACATTAATTACCAATGTGTCCGTTTTTATCTCACTTCTTGAAAATATGATCTCACGTAGAATGATTTATAAATTTTGGGAGGACAGAATACGAGGACATGAATAGTACCATTCTTTTATATACTCTGTGGGGGGTATCTAAAAGTGGTTTGATTGGTTGATTGGTTTTAATGGCATGTCAACCCGTTTAGGGTCATTTTATTCCTTGAGGTTAGGGAATCGCGTTCATCATACGTTTATATATTTGTTGTATTGTTGTTTCTTAAGAGTTTTTTTTTCGTATTATTTAGATTTTTCGGACTATTGTCCTCATCTTTATTGTTATATACACAACGTTTCGACCGATTTGCATTTCGGCTTTCGTCAGGAGAGCACATCAGCCGAAACGTCGTCTATATAATATAAATTATCAAGCCCCATCTCAAAAATTCAGACAAACAGTTTTTTGTTTTTTCTTGCACACAGTCAATCAGATACGAATAATTTTTAAGCCGATCTATTTGACACATGGATAGGACCCAAAGAGGTACTACTAATCCAGGTCAAAGTTGAGTTGGGATTATTCAACCCAGTAATAGTAATAAAGGGGTACTCGACATTGACGCTTCATTTTCACTACCGCTTCTCTTCAATTCTGGATTCCAACTGATTTTTAGCATCTAACAAAATCGCAGACTCTGTCCCTCTTAACACGTGATCTTTCTCACCCAATCAGAATGCAAATCTCTCAGAAAACTCTGTTTCCACTTGGCACCGGATTTTCCCACCAGAAAGCAATAACCCATGACCTGTGACTGTCATTCATTCTTTTCACCTCCGGGTCACATATCCGTTACAAGCCTCTGATCGAGTGCTCCACTATCTTACAGTTCCGGAGACGTGGTTATCGTCGTAGTAAATGGAATCAGCGACTCTAGTTCAAATCTTGCAGGGGGCTGTATACGTTTCACTTCACGCTAACATCCCTATCGATCCTGGCAACCTATATTTATGAGGTGGGTCTGCATTGTTTTCTCTGGTGATTATATTACGCATACATAAATCAAAGGATTTTATGGAAACAACAGTGTAGGCCGACCAGAAAAAATCCTACATTAATCAGCTGTGTGGATTCTGGCTGCTGCGCGGAGGACATGCTCGGGCAATAACCGATAGGTGTGGTTTTTGCATTTCTGTATGAGAGTGAGTGAGTGAGTGAGTAAGTGAGAGGGAGTCATGGGTATTCATGCTGTCACGTCATGATAATGATGATGATGATGATGATTACTGTTATTATTCAAGTATCGATTTAGCATTAAATAAACACACGATGGTGTATATGCCATTAAAAATTATCGTAAATATGTTACGATAAAATGAATTGAAAATGATTTTAATATGAAAATGCGTTGGAAATAATTTTACTATAAAAATGCATCCGAAATAGTTTGATTATAAAAATGCATTGGAAGTGATTGTACAATAAACAAAATGATTGATAATGATCTTAATATAAGAATGCATGGGAAATGATTTTAATATAAGAATGCATGGGAAATGATTTTAATATAAAAATGAATTGGAAATGATTTTAATATAAAAATGCATTGAAAATGATTTTAATATAAAAATGCATTGGAAAGGATTTTGATATAAAAATGCATTGGAAATTATTTTACTGTAAAAATGCATTGGAAATTATTTTACTGTAAAAGCGCATTGGAAATTATTTTACTGTAAAGGTGCATTGGAAATTATTTTACTATAAAAATGCATTGGAGATGATTTTACATACAAAATGCATTGGAAATGATTTTAATATAAGACCAATAGTATTGAGAACTTAGTAAAAACCGAACTCACTAGCAATTTTGTTAAAAAAAGAAAACTCTAACAGTCCAACAGTGATTGGTTCGCAGGCGTCATTACCTTAATTACAAAACCAATGAAACTGTCTTCAACTTTCCCTGTAAGTCGTACAATCAAAAACCGAGCCATTATTCAGCTGTCGCTTGGACAATGGCATCTCTGTAACAGAGACTACAATCCCATTATGTTGAAACGCATTAAATAACATTAGAGGGAAATGAGACCAGTTAATCGTGTTATCGTTTTCAAACAAGCAAGCCAGGCCATTAAAAAGGAGATGATCGAACGTCCTGACACCAACGATTTTGTCGCAAAGGTCCAGCATAGTTTAATTCCGTTCTTCAGCTTCCGCTGTTCTTTGGTCTTGAAAAGGTCAGTTGACAGAGGTCTGTATTGAGTTGTACCAATTCTGCTCTATTATCCGGCCTTTTCCTGCATTTACACCTCATTCCTTTTTCTCTGATCTCTGATTATTTGAGCTAGAAAACGATTACTGCTTCAGTTACTGGCTGTCTAAATGTGATCACTGCACGGGTTGATGTGCACATTAGAACAGTTCCTCTTTCTCGATGTTTAACGGGCAATTGC
>CM042154.1:104828406-104863406 GCA_023376005.1 Doryteuthis pealeii
TAAGCGAAAAGGGGATAACCTCTCTCGATATCCGTCTGATACCGACAATAGGCCCCTCAGCCGACTTTACTACTTGCTACTATTTTTATAAATAAAGGGTGCACAATACCAGAGATAACAAATAATTGGTCTGATGATTGTATAGAGATACTAAGTCACCAAGTACCGTTGACTATGCCTATGTTATCGTAACTTATATGTGTGTTTGTGGGTGTTGGTAGATTTATGGATGGATTTTAACGGCATGTCAACCCATCTTGGATTATTTTATACTAACTAGACGTTAGGGAATGGTGTTTATTATACGTTCCTATATACATTTCTGTGTAGTTGTTTTTAAAGACGTGTTTTATTTGGGGTTGGGTGCGCACAATCCTTTCTAATAAGAATATTTTTCAAAGATTTATTCGACCCAGCACTCCAGAATTGGAACCTTACCACCAGATGCAGTTTATTGTCATACCCAGCATGCCCCATTTGACAGAGGGGTCTTACCCCCTCTACAGGGATGCAGTCAGTGTGTTCTAAGCACCACCGAAAGGACTAGAGGGGTTGGGTAAATACATATTACTCAAACTTGCCAAACTTTTAAATAGACAGACATTCTTAGTGTAGTCAAAACTGGCTCACGAACACAACAGTGGGACACCATTAAGTAGTGAAGTAACGAAATAGAACATTTTCAAAGTAAGTACTCTTTGTATCGGTAATGGTGGGGGTTGTGTTGTAGACAATTGGGTGCTTTCAGATGTATAGCCAACGGGCGTCTTGGAGTTGATTGGTGTCAGGATCGTCTCATTTAGACACCTCAAACAAAGTACAAACATGAGATCTCTTTAACACAAGAAAGCTGTTTCTATCTCTGCGGAAACGATTTAGCTTGATGAAAGTCCCGAGTACCTAGGAGTTTTTGGCAATGACACTGTGAACGTCTAGACACTTATTTTCGCTTATAGAGGCGCCCGGGTTTAACAGTTATCGTCAAATGAATTGGACACGACTGCCAGATTTCAAATCTCGAACAAACCGGTTTGCGTTTCACATAGAGCTAATAGCCCTGAGGAAGGTATGCTTCTTACTATTCCCCCCATCTATGGGCAAATAGTGGGACAGACGGCGCTCTTTAAACTTGGTATAACAACCGGTCTAGGAGAAGGGAGAGTGTTGGTATTTCACTTGAGAAAGGTATACATCTGTTTATTCTCTCATCAGTAGTATGGATAACCCAGTGAGAACCGAACTCACTATTTCATTATGTGAGGTACAAAGGGAGAATCAAACTAACTATTAATTTTGTACTAGCCCAGATCATTGTCCATTACACCACACGAGGTATGAATCCATCACTGCCATATAGTAGGTTTGACAACTATAGGTAAATAATAGGACAGACAGAGCTCTATAACCTTGGTATAGCAACCAGTCTAGGAGAAGGAATACAATGAATTCAAATCTGTTAAAACTTCGCTTGTGTCATATCCTCCACGTCTGTAGGGGTTGATAAATACATACAGTCCTTTAGGAACATAATACAAAAGAACGTGTTGCTCACATATATTTGAACAAATATACACAACGTGCACTTTTTGAAGTTTTTAGCATGGTTGGCTGGTTAGATTCTATCGTTTGTCAACCCTTGAGTTATCTTATGCAAAAGACGTTTCCGTTTTATTCATTTTTGTTGAGTATTCAATATTTTTAACGTATTTTTAGACACAAACATTTTTAAAACTCACATTTAAAACACACGTTTTTAAAACCCATCTTTTATCAATTTAACCAATAGATGAGACCCTAACAGATGTATTACTCCGGGTTTGTGCAGACCTGGGATTAATGGCGTACTCCACACTTTCCAGAGTTCTAGAATTAGAACCTCATCCTTAGAGGCAGTATACTGTCATACCCAGTAAATTAATACTGTCACTTATCACCTTCTATCACATATATGATAAAAAAGGGTTGGGGTTTACCATAAGATTAATACAGTCGAGACAATCATTTAGGTGCTAGAGCTTGGTGTGACCAACCGATTGGTCGGGGAGGTCTCTACGATCGCCCGTCTAGCCCAAATCAGTGCCCTAGTACAGTGTTCCATGTCATAGACTGCTCAGTCACCAGGACTCTGTCCTTAAACATCATGGCTCGTAATCCACGGTAATCAGGTGACCCAATTAGTAGGACCTAACCTCTCTGCAGGGGTGAAGTTGGCGTATTCTACAGCCGCAACCGACAGGAACATCATCCAAATAAAAGTGATGCTCATAAGTATTTGAACAAAGTTCAGTTTTACACAATTTATTTTATTTAATACCAGTTAAAATTCTGTAAAAAGTCAATTCCGATTGCTACTCTATTTTAAGAATGCGAAATGTCAGCATAATAATTGAGATAATTTTGACATCAGACTTTTAGTATATATATATATATATATATATATATATATATATATATATATATATATGATAAAGTAAGCATAATGAGTCAGAGAATATCTACGTAGGTTTCTCATAACGGATCATCAGGATAATTCCGATAAGAGTCAGAATTATCCTTATGATCCGTTAGGAGAAACCTAGGTAGATTATCTCTGACTCATTAGGCTTACTTTATTATTAATTGGCTCTACTTTTTGTATTAAGAACTTCGGTATATTTAACATAGGCAACTCTTGCAGTATTTTTCTTTACACGATTTTAAAAGTATCGTCTGATTATTTTCAGGGGTGCATATGATTTGGTCTTTTCTTTTTTTTCCAGGAGAAAGTTTTTATTGTGTAATTACAGACTATAAGGGCGTGAGTTTTGTTTTTTTTACTGTCGGAGTTTATATATATATATATATATATATATATATATATATATATAGGGAGAGAGGGGGTAATATGGGTGCTATATTTTTTAGTAAAGAGTGCTCAATATAAAGATAAAGCGTTTATATATTAGGGTAGTCTTTGTCTGAAGATCGCATAGGAGAGAAACTCTCAGTAACCAGTATATCTAAGTTAGGGTAGCCTTGGTCTAAAGATCGCATTGGCGAGAAAATATCAATAACCAGGTGCCGTTGACTCCATGTCCACGCTACCCTAAATTCATACATATATATATATATTCATTTAAATAAGGTTTTTTTTATCCACGGAATATTTTCTCGTGGTGATCTTTAATGTTTAAGCTTTCTCGTCGTTTTTCTTATATCGGGGCCCAATTAGTAGAAAAAGTGTCCCATATTTTGTACTCGATTGCTTTTAACTATGTCAGTAACTAATGTACTAACCATAGCACCCCCACCAACAATGAATCCTCCCAACTAAATAACTTGTAACCACAAAAAAACTGTAATAAACTCTCCCAAATGAATAATAATTGCACCATAGAAAAAACAATATTTACAATCAATCATCGACATGGTTGAAAGCGCTTGGGTAAAACGATAGGAAAGTAAATATTTTATGATTAAAATATCCATATATACAAGATAAGCACAAAAATATTTGCTGTAGGATGAGCGCCATCTTGGATTTCCTTCCTCTGTAGCGATAGAAAGGGTGTACAGAGATTCTGCAGGTAAGAAAAGTGATAAAACTGACAAATCATACTCAAAATCCCATGACCTAGAAAAAACAGAACCCACAAATTTTATAATAAAACTGTTAATTTTAACTAGGGGGGTTAGGGTTGGGGGTTAGGGTTAGTTTATTGGGAAAATAAATAAATAATTTGGGTTCTGCGTTTTCTGGGTCACCCTGTAATATCATGGGATTTTGAGTATTATTTGCAAGTCTTACCAGAAAAGTGATATTTTGTGTTAATATTTTTATCATCGCATTTTAAAAACATATTCCAATAAGTTTTGATGTTATTACTACTTAAGATTCAGAAGTGTTTCTTTTGTTGGTGGTGTTTTTTTGTGGTGGTGGGGTATTCTGTACCCTGTACACACGAACAAGTGTCCAGACACCTACACTTTCACTTACATAAACGAAATCGGAGAAGCGTTTAAATATTTATCTCCACCCCCCTCCACCCATTTTTTCCCCGACAAAGCAACATCACATTTCAGACAAATGAGTCACTGAAGGTTTAAAATTGTATTTCCTCCTTCGAGGAATATAAAAGCGAAGAACCATTCGAAATCAACTTAAGATGGTAAAAGCTTCGTGTTAGTTGAGATTCCCAACGATTTTTTTTATCTGTAGATTTGAATAATGGTGACGAGACTAAAAAAGAGATTTTAAAATTCACAAAAAAACACTTAATTATCGAATTTCAATACAATTTTCCGGTGACTGTTGACATAACAGGCGAGGGATATTTATCGGTCGTGGAAGAAAACACAAAAAATGCAATCCGACCTTTTTCGCTGTTTTTTTTTTGTTTTTTTCTGTTGTTTTTTTTGTTTTTTTCGTGAAGTAATTATGGCCAAAAATGTCAGCATGACAACACCTTCCACTTCCTTTAAACTTTTATAACAAATTCATAATTGTAAATTTTCTTTTATTTTGATTGTTTTCCTCTCATCTTTCATATATTTTTTTTTTCTATGAATTTCTTAATTATAACATTGAAGAAGGATAAAAAGGATGGTTTCATACCGAAGATGGAAGTAGGATCAAACATTTGTATGTAAAAATTGTTTGTTTTACAATCTTTAAAACGAGATAATTTTATTTGTATATGTATCGAATCTGTATCAGTCCAAATAGTGGATTTTTGTCCTCTCTCTCTCTATCTCTCTCTCTCTCTATATATATATATATATATATATATTATATATATATTTATTTATTTATTTATTTATTTACAATGTTTTCATAGATCAATGTTCATTGATCTATGAAAACATTGTAAAATAAATAAATATTAGCTCTTACAAACTGTGATTGAGCACTGTATTTTCTTTGTTTCATCGCAAAAAAAATTTTGTTTTTACATACATATATATATAATAAAAATTAAAAAGTACATATATATATATATATATATATATATATAGTAATTGGTAATTTGCTTGAAGCATTGTTAAGTATGTTATAAAATAATAAAATTCGAAGGCAATACAATGCGTAAAAAATAAAGACAAAAAGATGTTTTATATGTCTAAAACATCTTTTTGTCTTTATTTTTTACGCATTGTATTGCCTTCGAATTTTATTATTTTATATATATATATATATATATATATATATATATATATATAAATGTACACTTTTTAATTTGATTTATTTGTTACGTTAAAACGAGTATATCTTAAAGTGAGAGAAAACGGCAAAAATCCGCTATTTTGACAGATACAGATTCGATACATATACAGATAAAATTATCTCCTTTTAAAGATTTTAAAACAAACAATTTTTAAATCCTTTTTCTTCCTAATGCAGCAAAAAGTATGTTGAATTTCATTCATTTTTTTTTTCAGAGTTTTGTTGAGTTTCAATTCGTGGAGTGAGGGGGGGGATGTTGACCATACCTACCGTTTAGTCTCTGAAGCAACAATATTAGAGAGCTCGTAGTCGTAGAAGGAACCGTAACAAATATCAAACATAGGGAATAATAGCATTAAAGTGATACCCCCCACACACACACACTCACCCGCAGAGGATTCACCAACGGAGTCAGTTTATTGTCCTGCACAGGACACCTTTTTTTTTACTGGGACGTACCCCAATGCAAAGGATGGAGTTGGCGTTACTTAGAACTAGAAAATTTCCGAGAGAAATTGTTCTTAAATAATCCTTCTAAATATAGAATTAATAACACGTGTAATTGTGTTTTTGTTTTGTTTTTTTGTTGTTTTTTTGTAAATAACTATTTTGTAAGATACAATAGACTCTATAAAGATATTCCTATCTAAAGATAGATTGCATGAGAAATACAATTTATGTGTATATGTAATATATATATAATGTAGTAACTCCGACAAAATGTGAGGGAATATATTGGAAAGGTGAATAACGAACACAAGCAATCAATTCAATTAATATTTCGTCTATGTTAAATCAACAGAGACGAAAGATTGATTAAATCGATTATTTGTGTTTGTTATTCCCTTTTCCAATATATCTCCTCATATATATGTGTGTGTGTGTGTGTGTCATCATGAGAACTAGCAGAACCTGTGGATATACTACAGTATGATAATTTAATTATTACAATGTTTGATATGATAATAGCTATTGCTAAATAGTTCAATATGTAAAAAGTATAATAACCATGATTTAATTTATCATTCCTTTTCTTTCTTCCTTTTCATTAATGTTCGATTGAAACATATTAGAGTTATCGCTTCCGTGTGCCCGCCCTTCTATCTATCTTCCACTACTCTTTCTTTTTTCTTATATTTTTATATGTAGCATGTCCTTTTCTTCCCTTTCTTTTATGATAAAAACTGAATGGCCCATTATTTAATTGGGGTGACGACATTCATAGGAAATAAGAATTCGACGGATAAGCAACATCAGGTAATTTATTTACATTTTTGAATTTCATCTTGGACGATTTGGACAGTCTCATTTTTGACTAGAAGGTGTTGCAAGATGATAACGGTTGTACAATTAAGGAACATGAGTATTAATATATTGATAATGGTTATCATAATAATAATAATCCTGGAGACCTGAGAAGACTTGATGTCACTCATACTCCAGTGAAAGACCATCAGCTATCGCTAGTTTAAAAAAAAC
Organism: Doryteuthis pealeii; assembly: GCA_023376005.1. Taxonomy (NCBI): domain Eukaryota; kingdom Metazoa; phylum Mollusca; class Cephalopoda; order Myopsida; family Loliginidae; genus Doryteuthis; species Doryteuthis pealeii. The sequence continues at coordinate 104,835,089 of CM042154.1, forward strand.
TCGCAAGGTGTATAATAATGATAATAATCAATTTACACACACACAAGAATGCTTTGTGTAGAAAATTAATAATTAAGATTGAGCAGAATAAATAATGAAATTTATTTTTAATGATACTTTAATAACAATATACAAGAAAGAAAAAAAAAGTATAACTAATGGCAGCGGTGGGATTCGAACCCACGCCTCCGAAGAGACTGGTGCCTTAAACCAGCACCTTAGACCGCTCGGCCACGCTACCAACCTCCTCAATGTTATCACGCTATAACATTTTATTTGTTTATAATAGAATTTAGTGGCTGGTAGTAAAACTGACACTTTTATTCTCTTTTGTTCTTTTTCTATTCTTCTTTGTATTGTTAGATATACTAGCAAGCATATGCGCTCTCCGGGCGTGAGTATTTAAGTTTAAATCTAATGAAATATATTAAATTAGAAAGACTAACGAAATTAAATAAGAATGCATATAAAAAGATTACACTTATTTTAATTATATTTTAATTGGTTTCTATATAAAATCTTTGATAGGATTGATTTTGATCTGTTGGAGAACAAAACAATATTACAGATCAATACCACCAAGTAATTATTTATTAAACCCAGTTTTGTTAAATCCAGCATGCAAATCAACCACGCCGTCTTTATTTCTCCGTAATATATGGGACGCATTGCTGGATTTGAAACACTAATATTAGCTATTTTGAGGTTAATTTAACTCAGATTTTCATTGAGACATCGTTAATAAATAAGATTTATTCTATTCTATAAATTAATGATTTTGACTATAGATGTAATACTCATTGATAAAAAAAAGTCGTCTGGGTGGCCTAAAAATGGTATCAGCCAGACAACGAGAGTCTATCCCCTTTTCACTAGCGCTTGACCAAGGAGATTGTTTTGGCGTCTGAGTCGGAGCACCACACCTACCATCAGCTCCTCGCTTTATCACACAGATCCCTGTGCTACTCATACGCTGAGTAGGCGGGGGTCGGTATCGAACCAGGAAACTCGTGGTTCCTAGTCGGATGACTGGGGGTATTGGGACGTGAACAGTGGCGTAGTTTCGGAGACACACACACACACTGTCACCGAATCTCCATTATAATAAGATTTAATGCTATATAGATATTCTAGACATATTATTACGGGTTGATATAACCATCTAGATTTGAAGCTAAAAGGATACTATTAGAAGTGCGTGATTAGTGTAACCTGGATTAGGATTTAATTATAAAAGATGGATTAACTGATGAAGAAGTAACTTTCAATTGAATTGTGGTTTTACTTTGCTACTCAAAAGTTACAAGTGTTAGTTCGTGATTATTCGAAAGTTTTAGGGAAAGAAACTGAGCTTTTTTTTTTTCTGTCTCTCGTTGTGTCTGGACTAAATTTTCTTCTGTTCTCCATTGATTGAATATTTCCGACAGGAGAAATTAGAGAAAAAAAAACGAAAAGATTCCTTGTCAGTTTTCTCGGACGTGATCCATCAACACTCTACTCTTCTGTCCAACTTGGACATCTGTAGCTCCAACTCACACCCTTTATCAGCTTACAACATTATTCTCTTTCTATTATTATTATTATTATTATTATTATTATTATTATTATTTTAATATTCTCGTTTTCTTTACTCTCAAGGAGACTAGTGATATGACCCTCGCGCTGTTAATTGAATTTTTCCCATTCATAATAAATGAGACGATTTTATCTGACACAACCATTTTTGTTTTATTTTACTTGTATTGTTTGTTTGTTTTTTTGTTTTTGTTGTTGTTTTTTTTATTTATTGTATTTTTTTTTCTACATTTTCAAAAAATCTTCTTTCGGTATTGTACTTGATATGAGTATCCTTACCGACTACTGGACTTGACGGCTTATAAGACGCTACCTTCCCCAACTTCTATCACCCAGACAGTGTCTCAAATCACCCCCGGATCTTATATTCGAAGTTGCTTTTCCTTGCAGGCTAAATCTTTTCACAGACACCATTCACTACGAGTGCTTTTCAAACCTTTTTGCATCGGGTAGACATTTTTTAACTAGATTTTTGCCACTCTTTACTTATGTTTTGTTAACTATACCATATATACCGACCTTGGCTAATATATAGCACATGAATAGGATGTCCACTTTGGTTTATTTTGATTCAGCAGTAAATAAACTAATAACAGTTAAGACGCAAAACATCTTTTTCTTTAATAGCTAAACATTCTGGCTTTATGAAATATTCCTTTTAAACTAGATTAAATGATTTAGATTAATACTATTTGTATTTTTAAAGGCAATTATTTATTTAGATTAATGTTTTTTTCTCATGCCACGCAGGGGAAAATATCATGGTATAACCTAATATTGAGGAAAATGTATGGAATCCAATAACAAAAATATAGAGTTAATACTTTGTTGCCTCATTCGTGAGATTTTAGGACAGCTTTAATTCTCTCCCAACTATTAACTCCTGATTTGAGCCATTTGTTTTTCACTTGTTTTGGTGTACATTTTCTATATTCAATATGAATTGTTTGACATCTAAATCCTGACGCTTTTATGCTTTTCTTGGTCTATGTTTTCCTTTTTTTAACTACCAGATTTGTTTTATACTTACACCAAATTTTAGACATAGCTGACTGGAAACAACCAACATCTTTTGCCATTCATTCATGGATTATTGACTTCTTGAATAAGTTTTATGACTCTTTCTATTTTTGGACTGTGAGATCGTATTAAGTGAGTTCGAACTCCAGTCGCTCTATTATGTTTATTTTTAGACTGATAACCTAGGGAAAGATGTGTACCCCCTCACCTGGATTAAATAGTACCACAAGGGAGGGGAGTCACATAAATATAGGTATGATCTCTCCTTCGTCATCACACTGTTTGATTATTATGCCTTACACAACGCATGAAACTTAGTTACATTATTTAGAATCTAGGTTTTATACAATTGTTTACGTGGTGTAATGGTTAGCAAGTTATATTCGCAAACCATTGTTAATGAGTTCAAATCTCATACTTCTGGCCTTGTGTCGCATCTAAGCTAAGCTTAGTAAATAACTATATCAACTGTTTTTGCTTCAAGACGTAGCATGCGGTTTTAGATAAGTGCCATTTTGATATGAGACATATATTCTTGCTCACACACACACACACACACACACACACACACATACATATATATATATATATATATATATATATATATATATATGAAATTTTCATATTATCAATCAAAGCCTGAAGAAGATACCAGAAGATCTGAAACACGTGTTGCATATGTAAAACAAAAAGAATTTTTTTAAATTTTGAGAACAAAATACATTTTGCGGACCTTCCTTTTTTTTATAAAATATTGAATTTTCTCCCGTTGGAACCAGAACAACATTTTATATATATTATAATGAAGATTGTGTGTATGTCTATACCCGAATCTACGTCACAACCAACATCACAATTCTCTTAGTTATTTACGTTATATTCTCAAAGCTTATTAAATCTTAATTAGTGTCTGATTTATCAAGAAGGTCTATAATAGTCTGATTGAGTTAGACTTGCCACAAAACAGCCCAAATTATACGATGTGTGTTATATATCATAAAGAAATAAATGTTTACATAGTATGTAGTGTGAATAATTTGCATATTGGTTTTAATAAAACTGTGTTTAATAAATAATTACTTGATGTTATTGAATTCTAATAGTATTGTTCTATTCTCAAGCGTATTAAAAGCAATCCCATGTATAATTCTATATTGAAATCAATTAGAATAAAGTCAAAATAAGTATAATCGTTTTTGTGTTCGTATGTAATTTCCGTAGTCTTTATAATTCAATATGATATTTATTTATATCAACACTTAAATACTTGTGCTCGGAGGGCGAATTTTTTGCTAGTATATATAAAGTCGGTGTCAGAGTTATTTGTCCCTGCTGAATATTTGTATATTTTCTAAGGAAATTTAAATATTCTTACTTACTGAATTTCCCATAGATATTTTATTCTGTATTCAGTTTTGTATAATTCGTCATTGTTTTTAGAAGTTTTGATCAAATATATTCATAGTTATAGATTTTTCTAAAAATTGGTGCTGTCCAAAATTATTCATCTCCCTCATGGCAATTATGAAATAATTTTCCTTTATGGCAATTGATTTTTAGTGTGGGAGGGGATGTTTTCTTTTGTTAATTTGACATTTAATACAAGCACTATTAGGAAATGAAATAGTATGAACCTGATCATATAATATTTTGGAACTGGGCCCCTCACGTGGTTGAATGGTTAGCAAGGTAGATTTGCAGACCATAGTTAGTGAGTTCGATTCTCATTGGGCGCCCCATACTTCTGGCCTTGTGCCATATCTAAGATTAGCTTAGTAAATAACTATATTTTGGATGTATTTGAAAAATACAATATTTGAGTGCCACCTACGTCAATAAGTCATTCGTTCTTCAGCTATGGTGAAGATTGTCAAATTTGTCAACGAGCTATGATTGAAGATAGTTGATGTGTCTAGCAGGGTGATTGATAAACGACACTTTCAAATTGTTTTAATGCTTCTAGATCGACAGTTCACTGCATTGTCAAGGACAACGCATTGTGTTGGGAATAAATTAATGACTGATCGAAATCTATTCATTTCTGAGCAAATATAAAGTAATTTTTTTAGAGACGTTTTAAAGAATCGTCACTTAACGACACATCACATTGCCAATGATGTAAAGAATACAAAGTTGAATATATTGACGAATACGGTCGTTAAGTGGCTTCTTCGAGTAGGAATTTCACATTGTCTTCTAAGGAAAACATTCTTGCTTAAGGTTAAACACCTTACAAGTAGATTAGTTTATGCTAGAAGCTATCTACAACATGGAAGTCAGTATCAAAATAATTTGGGGTCAAATTGTTGTATACCCTTTCTTTACTTCTTACTTCTTCTAGTCGTCTTTTCTTCTGGCCGGCTTTGGTTCTTCTATCATCTATCTTGGTCTGGTCTCTTCTAAGGTCTGGACTTTCTTGGGGACTTCGGGTCTGGTTTCTGTTAGGCATTTCTCCTTATCAGAAGCCCTGTGTCATTGTTAGTTTTTAGGTAATAAACACAAGACTTCAATTTACTTTGATGTTACTTTATTTTCAAATCCCCAACCAGACAATCTGCACAGGTTAGACTTACATCATACGAGCTCGGCTTCTACTTGCTAACTGCCTGAGTTACTTACTATCCTTAAACCGGAAGACAGGGCCTTCTATGCCTTCCGGTTCTCACGATTTATCCCCGGAAGGCAAGGTGAGAGTGAGGTCAAGCCTTGTCACTCATCCTTCAAGGCCATGGGCTGTAGCTTATAACGGCCATTTTGATTTCTACACTATTGCCATAAATATTAGGTATCTAATAATTATGTAACAAAATGGGAACAAACTAGAACTGAATAAAACAAAACGTCTTCGCCATAATAAGGGTTGACATGACGTAAAATTCAACAACCTTTATTCGTAAGATACAGATGTATGAAGACCAGGACATTCTGCCCAAATTTATTTATCTATTTATCTATATATTTCTTTTTAGTGTTGGGGAAAAGTGTTCTTCCTTGGCTAGTCTCATTCACTGATCAATATATGCTACTAATTATTTCGTCACATGAACTCCCGGTATGTATGGAGAAAGTTCAATGGAGCTCATAAAAAAATACCCCAACAAGTAAGCAAAGTGGCGGGAATATTGTTACATAGTTCATACGTCACCAACGAATTATGTATGAAGTGTAGTTATTTTTTTTATTAAAGTTCGTTGAAAATTGAAATAACGGGAGTAAATGGAAATTGTTGGTAGTTAATATTTTCACCGACCTGTACGCCAACTTCTGATTGGCTGAAGGAAAGGCGTGTGAAAAGATATTTTTAAGTTAAGCAGATCTCGGCAGCTAGTCAACGGGAGCAGACGTTAATAATTGTAAATATTTTACCTCCCCTCCTCTTTAAAGTATATTCTGGTGCAATACAGACTTTATTGTCCGGGGGTGGCTGTAAAATATCGCTTTCTTATCGCATTAACTTGTTGATTTAAACGCTTTCTAACCACTAAAAAATATATTTGTCGGGAAAAAAGCCTTCAAAATGCTAAAAAATATATTTTAAAGAGGGTGGAAATATTTAGAATTACTTGTCGATAAAAAGAACTTGGTGGGGGTATATCGGTTTTATAATACACTAATTTGTCAGTAAAACGCCTTCAAATTGCTAGCGCGTTCGTAACTAGGACGGTTCACATTTTCAGCAGGCGACCCTTAGTGTTTTATAAGGCAGGAGTCCAGGACGTTACAATCTGAATTGCCCCTAATATGATTTGGGGATATTTCCCAGCTGCTGGATCAGAGGAACTAGTGAGAGTCCAATGTATCATGTATAAGGAACCATATTTTGGTGTTCTTGAAAATAATATAAAACAAACTGCACGAAAGCTGTCTTTGATGCGTCGCTAGACGTTCCAATATGACAATGACACAGGGCACGAATTGTTAGAAAATACTTAGCCGACAACAAAATTAAGCTATTAGTGTATTCAGCGCAAAATCCATTGAAAAATATATAAAATTACTAAAAACTAATACGTTTTCTGTTATCTGCAAATCTCTTTTGGATCTTTTAAAAACAAAATAGGATGGATAACATTCTCTCCTTGAAAATCGAAAGAAATTTGGGAGAACTGAACAGAATTTCGAAATGCGATTATGCTGTAAATATTCTATTCTAGGTTGTAGATGGATAGATAGATATAAGTCGTAGATTTAAAAATATATAAAATATCACTAAAATGACTCTTAGAGAAAACAGGAGGGAAAGGGTTGATATCGTTTTAAATTTTACAAGTGGAAAGTCTGATATGAATAAAGTTAAATGAATATAATTTCACATACATACATACATACACACACATATATATATATATATATATATATATATATATATATATATATATATATATATGTGTGTGTGTGTGTGTGTGTGTGATCGTGTACGTGTATATATATGTATGTACATATTTGTGTTTACACACACACACACACACACACACACGTGTGTACGCGCGCGTGCGTAAATGGATAGGAGGAAAAATGTGATCTCTGTACAGAGCTACATAGGTATTTAATCACATCTTGTTGTGAGGTTCCATATCTGGGGATTGTGGAGTACCCCCTCGTTGTCATTACTGCCAGATTCACTCTGACCCGAAGCAGTAGTACCTTTTAGGATCTCATCTTAGAGGATAATCCCAAAGATAAGGTCTCCAAAATATTTAGAAATCAGAGAAATGTATTTTGTTTAGTGTTAATGATGTTTACATTTTAAAGTTTCAACATGTATCCATTTTTCTACTACGAAGTGCAATCTTCAAGGGTGTATGTAATTGAGTGTCTGTTTCGAGTTCTATTTAAACACAGTAGTTGAACGAATAACATGTGTTAAGAGTGAGTGGAAATTTACGGAAACACACACATATATATATATATATATATATATATATATAATATATATATATATATATATATAAAAATAGATGGGAATTAATCCTACAGTATGAAATTTAACATTTTGAAAACATAACAAACATCATATGTTTTTTCAAAATGTTAAATTTCATATATATATATATATATATATATACCTTGTATGTATATACCAAATTACTGTCAGCCAGTATGGATTTCTTGGGATTACTTGGTGAGCATTGAAATTATTGGATCGATTCTGATGCCTGGAAGTCTTGGATGGTTGAGAAATATATTCAAAAAAATATTCAGACGATAGAATTATTGGAAACTGCAAGAACACTGAATATTCGATATGCGACACAACTTGAACCAGAAAGGTAACCACCAGATATTTATGAAATAAATATCAATATTATCTTGTACTTAATCGTATTAATTATTGATTTAATATCGATCTGTTGCCTTATTGATTGTGCTGTCTTTATTGTGTTTTGCTTGTAATTTATTGTATATCGTCTCAGCCAAATGTTGACTTACATCAGTCTCAGTAGTATTATATAACAATGTATATATACTAATATATCACGTAGCTTATCTAGACACTCCATTTGTCTGCTTCTCTGTTTATGTACGAGGGTGAGTCAAAAAGTAATGCCATTTTGTTTAGGACAGGTATAATTACCAACACAGGAACGTGTATCATAATTCAAAATTAAGCTGGTCCTCTGCTGGATCATAAATCTACTTCTCGACATAGTCACCATTTCTCTGAAAGCAATATTCTACCTTCGAATGAGAGCATGTATCCCAGTCCCGTAAAATTCTTATTCACTACAAATTTCACTTCCTCGTCACTGGAATAATGTTTGCCTTGTGAAATCTGTAGTGAATGAGTGGCTCCAAAAACGGTCAACAGAATTTTACGTGACAAAGATGCAGGCTATTGAGAGTTACGGTGACTATATGGAGAAGTATGGATGTGATCCACAGAGGATCAGCTTCAATTTAATGTATAATACATGTCCCTGTGTTGGTAATTATACCCGTCTTAAACAAAATGGCATTACTTTTTGACTCACCCTCGTACATCAATATCTTTCTCACTTTGTCAATGTTAGGAGTCAAACCCTACAAAACGGCGGCTATTTACTTCCGATCTCGCAAATTGTCGAAAGAAAATGTGGACAAGGCATGCTAGACACTGTTGGAGAAATAAGGTTGAACTCTTGGATTCGTAAACATGGACACACCAGTGTTGATCGACCGTGAAAAACTTAAAAAATCATGAGCTCTGTGTGGACAGTGGCTACCGTCTAAAGAACATAAAAGAACGAATGCCGATAGGGACGGATTGCGAGAGAGGATCGAATGAATCAATACTGTAGGTACTCTTTGAGGATGAGGATATATCATGTTAGTTCATTCCAGTTGTAACTCTTTTTCATCTCTCTCTCTCTCTCTCTCTCTCTCTCTCTCTCTCTCTCTCTCTCTCTCTCTCTCTCTCTCTCTCTCTCTCTCTCTCTCTCTCTCTCTCATATATATATATCACGCATTATAACGCTCATCGTAGTGAGAAAATGGATGGTAATGGCTTCCAACTACATACTTGGATAATGCTGTTTGCATTTCACTACGCTCGAATGCCCTTTAGAAACGTAGATATTTACCTAACTGGTTCTTCATGGCCAGGATGTGACACAAGGTCACAAGTATGGGCCAGCCAGTCAGTATCGAACACGATATTTAAAGAAAAAAACAACAATCCTCAGACAGTAGTTTTTGGAAATCAACAAATTTATACAATCTTTTATTAAAATCACACAAAAAGCAATAGTTTTTTTTAATGTATTGCTTTCAAAATACCTGTTTGAGAATTGTCACTAATAGTAACTGATTAGCTTAGAAAGGTGAAGTAATGATTATTTTAGTGTGTGTGTATGTATATATATATATTATATATATATATATATATATAACAAACATACATGCACGAGTATAGGCTTACAACAGTCAATCAATATTCATAGGCTCGCTTGATATACTTTTAACTTGTTCGATATAGTTTCCTATATTGCTTTATTCAGGTGTACATTCGTGTAGTCATCTATTTTTGTATCCTCTTTAAGTAATATATATATATATATATTAGTGTGTAGATAGATATAATATATTAGAGAAAGATGGGTATGTAGGGTTCGAAAAAGAGAACAATTTGTATAATCGATTGATGCAGAAGTGTATCGCTTTTCACATCTTCCAATACCAAATAGATTCTCCTGTTTGAATCAAAGAAGGATCTTAAGTCGTCCGCTCGTGTTTCCATATCGAAAAGTAATAATCTTGCTTTGTTCCATTGCTGTGGCTTTCTGATAGGATTTTCCTTCTCCCTCATTTCTTCATTTCATACAACCCCTGCTTCTCTCTCTCTCTCTCTCTCTCTATCTATCTATCTATCTATCTATCTCTATCTATCTCTATCTCTCTCTCTCCTCTCTCTCTATATATATATATATATATATATATATATATATATATCACGCGTACACAACCACTAACTTCCTGTTTTTCTATTCTCTTTCCCTCCCCACCCCGGAAATGTTGACCTTCAGTTCACTTATGCATAGTATCTATCTATCTATACATATATAGTATTTGTTTCAGTATAGCCGAGCGGTCTAAGGCGCCAGATTCAAGGATAATTACTTTAAGAGGCCGGAATAGCTCAGTCGGTAGAGCGTTCGGCTAGAAAACACAAGGTTCCTAGTTCGATACCGGCCCTCTCCAACTCAGCGTATGAGTAGCACATGGATCTGTGCGGTAAAGTAAGTCAGATGTCTAGCGCTAGTGAAAAGGGGATAGACTCCCTTGCTGATTGGCTGATGCCGACATTAGGCCGCCCCGACGACTTTACTTACTTTATATATACTAGCAAATATATGCACCCTCCGGGTGCAAGTATTTAAGTTTGAATGTAATAAAATATTATATTAAATTAGAAAGGCTAATGAAACTAAATAAGAATGCAGATAAAAGATTTGAAACATAGAACAACTGAAACTCACACTTCCATCACTCTCGTCTTTCATTGCTATTTTTTCTAATGTAAGTATTTAGTTAAAAGAGGAAGTAAGAATAAACTTACAGTTATTTTTTCTTGTTAATGGATTTCATTTAAGATTTATTGAAGAGATTTTTGCTTATATTCATTAAAATAAAACCAAACAGTTAGAAATCAATAACACTGAGCACATATTTATTAAATTCGATTTTTTAATATCAATATGCAAATTAGCCTTCCCGTTCACATTGGAAACCGCCATTTTGTTGTATATATAAATATAACTGCATGTTATTCGTATGTAGATATGGTTAACAGTATTAATAATGCAAAACAATTTTATTAATCATTAAAAAGGTTAAAATAAAATCATAGAGAATGTGATGTAAATAACTAAGGGAATAGGGACTTGAGTAGTAATATAGTTTCGGTTACAGACAGAAAAACACACAATCTCCATTATAATAAGATATATATATATATATATATATATAAGTAATTAGTATATATGTAATTAGTGTGTGTGTATGTATGTATATATATATAATGTATATATACATACATATGTAATTAGTATATATATATATATATATATATAAACGTTCATATTTTGATATTCAGTTTCTTACAGTACCTGCTGCTGCTCAAAAAGGCACCCATCTAAGTAATGAACAGGTTCATCGATGCTTAACTTAAGTGATCTTGCGGGAACCGTTGCTTTCAAAGTGACTTGACCGTGATGATGTAAGCTGGTTGTGCGTAGGATGCTGTTTATCTTTATTTATTCACTTGTAACATTTTAGAGCATCAGCTGTTTTTCAAGCTTTATTGAATTTGGGATATTCTGTTTGATTTACCGGATGGTAAGATACAGTTTGGATGGGATTATGCGATCTCGGATGATTAACTAGTCCTGCCTTAGAAAGAGAAGCACACACATATATATATATATATATATATATATATATATATATATATATATGTGTGTGTGAGTGTGTGTGTTTAGAGAGAGATCGCAGGAGAGGGATAGAAAAGAGAAAATATGTATCTCTAACTCAAAAAATAAAAATTATACTCTGATGAAGGTCGGCAAAATCTGTGTACGGAGCATTTTATGCATTTTTTTCTATTATTATTATTATTATCATCATCATTTCAACTCCATCTGATTATTTTAATAATAATAATAATAACGTAAATCCGTATACATTGTGATAAACAGACCGAAACACATTGTCAGTGATATCGATTAAATTCATTTTTATCCATCTACATTTCTTTTCTTTACTCATTTTTCCTCACATATATATAGAAAGAGAAGGATATAAATAGTGAAAAATAAAGATACAAACACAACCCCCACACATACATACATACATACATACATACATACATATATATATATATATATATATATATATATATATATATATATATATATATATATATTTCAAAGAAAGAAAAGATTAAGAAACCCTCATTTGGCTAATATTTCTATATTTTTATAGATTTATTTCAACCAGAACTCAATATGAGTCTAAACCCATCAGATGAAACTAAGCTCTTATTGAGTTCAGGTTGAAATAAATTCATTATAGCCAAATGACGGCTTGTTAAGGTTTTCTTTCTTTGAAAGTATACATTTTGCTCTGTATATAACCTATTAGATATTATACATTAAGTTCTCTCAGGGATTTGTAAAAATCCTTGTTTAAATCTGTTTGCATCAACATGAGCATGCATTGTGGATGTACAGGATATATTGTTGATCCCAAATTGAATTTTCCTTACATACCAGTTAGTTGGACACTTAACTTTATATATATATATATATATATATATATATATATATATATATAAATTTCAAACATAGCTTTAAGATGCCCTGCTTATTTCTCTAGAAAGAAACTATCCACAATTTCTGTCAAATGCAGTAATCTCGAAAGTCATCTCTTATAACGTAAACTGTTCATTGGTCAGTTTTTAGGTTTTGTTTACATTACCTCGGCAGTATATTAGCTTTGATTTACTATTAATTATGGGGATCAAAAAGTAATAATTATGCCTGCATTGTGTGGCTTTTTTTTTTCTAAACGACATATCATCTGACATAATTTTAAAAATTAAAATTATTTCTTGAACTGAAAGAAATAAAAACTTGAAAACCTGCACAAAAATCTACAGACAATATTGTTTCAGATGAAGAGAAAGAATAGTATCTGCATTATTCGAACTATTGTCCTCATCTTCATTGTTATCTGTACATTCTTCAGGTATTTGTTGTCGGACTCGGGAGCCTTTTTTTCAAACTCGGGAACTATAACAATGAAAATGGGGACAATAGTCCGAATAATGCAGATAATACTAATCATCAAGTCTCATCTAAAAAATTCAGAGAAATAGAAGAGAAAGAACAACTTTTGCTCAGATTGCAATGGCATGGTAAAGTCATTACTTAAGAGATAACCTCACAAATTCCATTTTTCATCACACTCGTACCAAAATGAATAAAATCAACTTTTATCCAATAGCATTCCTCTAAATAGCAAATCCTTAACGCTTACAGTCATCCATACTACAAATATCGTCAGCACGCAAAAAATAAAATAAAATAACTATATTAGAGAAACATTATACTTTTTTCTATATCGGTCATATTTATTTATTCAGATTTAGACTAGCTTGCTAACCATTACACCACGATTAGACACACCACCCTTGGGAAAGGTATGCATCCAACTATTCTCTCAATGGCTATGGATAATTATTAGGGGAAAATTTTTCTTTTTAATGGCAACCAGTCTAGCAGAAGGGGAAGTTTAAATTCAAACCTAGTACACTCCACTTAAAAATTGGCCTTGTGTCACATCCTTTTCCTGGGGAGGGGTTAGTAAATATGCACTAAGTAATTGAATACCAATAAGTGACCATTGACTATAAGCTAGTATATAATTTCATCTATGATTCTTTATATCACCGAGCGTCGTCTGGGTCTGTAGAATACGCCAACTGCAACTCTGCAGAGGGGTAAGCCACCCCACACTCAATTGAAACACCTGTTGGCCGGGCGTGGCAACCCGTGATGCTCAGGGGCGAAATCCAGGTGGCGAAGCAGTCCATGACATGCAAGACTCCACTTTGGCCACTACTTGGGCTAGACAGCCGGTCGGAGAGACCTCTCCGATCAATTGGCTTGTCACATCAATTCCTAGCACCTACATGTGGTCCCGACCATAATGCCATTACTGCAAACCCCAACCCTTTTTATCATATATGTGCTATTTAGTGATGGTTGAGGGTCTTAGTTTTCAGGATATGATGCTAAACTGTATTTAGTGGTGAGATTCCAATTCTGGGGGTCTAGGAAGCGTGTACACATTCATCACCATTACTCCCCGGTCCATTATGACCCGGAGTGGTAGTACCTGTTAGGATCCCATCTATGGGTCAAATAGATCAAAAATTAGTTTTTAAAAATGTTTTAAAATTGAATATCTAATAAGAATAAATAAATAAAACATCTTCGGCATTAAATATCCCAACAAGGGTTGACATGCCGTAAAAACTAACCAAGTAACAAATCCTTCATAGTATGTTATTCTCTAGTTTGAGACAAACTACCTTAGCACTGTTTTATTTTCTGCTCAGGTGTTTTTTCTTGGATAGGATTCTACTTTGATTTTCTCTTTAAACACAGCGAACTGGATTTTGGCCCAGAGATTCGGTTTTACTTTCAAATTATCAAAGAACTTTCTCTGTAAAATTACTCGAAATCTTCCATCATCGTACGCAAACTTAACTTGCCTCTCTGTACGCTTTCGTTTTAAAGAGAATTTTTAGCCTCTTCTTTAATCCGAAAACTTTATCGTGCAGTCCCTTGTGGTTACTGATGCTCAAAAGTCTTTTAAATCTTCTTGAAACTGCTTTCGAGTAGTCATTGGATTTTCTTTTCACTTTCATCTATGGTTGTCTATATACTTTGTGCGGATCACAAGTTGATAGAGAATGGTCTAAGATTATTTCTTAGAATTTACTAAGCTATGCACAGCCTGTCATACAATACATCTTGCCTTTAAATTGGTACCCATGAACGTACTGAGCAGGCTCATAGTTGCTTAACCTCAGTTATCTGGTGGGAACTAATATTTCCAGCGTGACGTCTCTATAAATATTCATGTATGTATGTATATATATATATATATATATATATATATATATATATGTGTGTGTGTGTGTAGATACGTTAGTGGCTGGACTGATTCTATCCAGCACCTGTTTCATATATATATATATATATATGTGTCTAATTCTCCCGAATCATCAGATGCATCTGAGGATTCGGGAGAGTTAGACACTTTTTCTAAGCTTCCTGAAATAGACTATAATGCAAAAACTCAAAGTCTTTTGTTATATTTTTACTTATAAATTTACTCTGTGACTCTAACAATAAGAGCACACATTGAGCTCTGCAAACTTCGACAGGTTTTTTTTTAAACTCCTATGTCGTAAGGAAGATTTCTTCTCTGGACTTTTGGATTATATATATATATATAAGTGCGTCATAAAAGTATCGAGATTTAAGCTGTATTTACTAAGATAGAAATGAAGAATGAATGTAACGTTAAATTTCTCAGAATACAAGGTGTCAAAAAGTACAAAAAATCTCGATACTTTTTTAACACAACTTATATATATATATATATATATTGGAGAGCTCAGTGTATGATAATTCAATAATTATACGCAGAGAAATATTTGTGAAGCTTGTTTGTATTTTCTTCACAATAACAGTGAACATGCCTGGAGGGTTCACAAATTTTCAAACGGTACTGTATTTATAATATATATATATATATATATATATATATATATATATGCGCAGGTATGTTTTTGTAAAGATATCTACATACATATGTGTATTTACTCAAATCCTCCATTTATGAGCAGGATGTGACACAAGGTCGATTTTTTAAGCAGCGTACATATATGTAACTAAACTAATCCGGTCTCTATGGTAAAATAGGAATCTTTTTAAGCTTCATATCAAGAAGTTAATTCTTTTCCTCGGTCGATCGAAAACGAATATCCCCCTGTTCCCACCCCTCCCCCAATTCATCCATCCCGGCGTCAGCTATAAATGCCGATTGGCCAATCTCGAAATCGCGAGGTGTGGGTGGAGAGTGATGCGTTGATTCCCTTTCTATAATCCATTTCCCCCGCAAGCGCGACTTTTTCGGAACTTCCATCTCCGGTCAGATTGACCAAGCGTCCAATGATCCTTGGATTTTGGACACATCCAATAATCTGACTAGCCACGGATATTAGATGGTTCAAGATGGGTGGGTGGGGAAATTCAGTTTGGATGGACAGGAAAAGAAAAAATAGTTGTATGTTTTGTTTTGTTTACGTGTGTGTGTGCGTGTGCAAGTATGAGTGTTAGTGAAACTGTGTGTGTATATATATGTGTGCATGTGTACACATACACTGATACGTTTTTGAGTGGGTTTGTGTGTATGTGTGCTTGTGTATGTGTGCAAGTGTACATATACACAGATACGTTTGTGCGTGACTGTATGTGTGTTTGTATATATCTGTGCAAGTGTACATATATACAGATTCATTTTGTGCAAGTGTGTCTATATATATATATGTGTGTGTGTAAGTGTACATATTCATAGATCAGTTTTTTGTGGGTGTGTACGTATGTAAATGTGTGTGCAATTATACATATACAAAGATACGTTTTTGTACGTCCATGTGTGTGTGAGAGGGAGAGCATTTGTATGTCTGAGTGTGTTTGTATGTGTGTCCTCCTATATTTTTCTGTGTGTCTTTAGATATTTGGATCTATATGTGTGTTTGTTCTTATTTTTGCATGTGTACATATACTTATAGTTGTGCATGCATGTGTGTATGTTGTTACTCATTTTTGTGTGCGTGTCTCTGTGTATATGTGAATGTGTGCATGTATTGTACGTAGGTGTGTCTCTGTGTAAATTTATGTTTGTTCTTGTCTACATACGTATACTTAGAGTTGTGTTGGCGTAATGAAGTCTCTCTCTCGCACTCTCTCGCACTCTCTCTCTCTCGCACTCTCTCTCTCTCTCTCTCTCGCACTCTCTCGCACTCTCTCTCTCTCTCTCTCTCTCGCACTCTCTCTCTCTCTCTCGCACTCTCTCGCACTCTCTCTCTCTCTCTCGCACTCTCTCGCACTCTCTCTCTCTCGCACTCTCTCGCACACACTCTCTCTCTCTCTCGCACACTCTCTCGCACTCTCTCGCACACTCTCGCACTCTCGCACACTCTCTCTCTCTCTCGCACACTCTCTCTCTCTCTCGCACACTCTCTCTCTCGCACACTCTCTCTCTCTCGCACACTCTCTCTCTCTCTCTCGCACTCTCTCGCACTCTCTCTCTCTCTCTCTCTCTCTCTCGCACACTCTCTCTCTCTCTCTCGCACACTCTCTCTCTCTCTCTCTCTCTCGCACTCTCTCTCTCTCTCTCTCGCACTCTCTCTCTCTCTCTCGCACTCTCTCTCTCTCGCACTCTCTCTCTCTCTCTCTCGCACTCTCTCACTCTCTCTCTCTCTCGCACTCTCTCTCTCGCACTCTCTCGCACACTCTCTCTCTCTCCCTCTCTCTCTCGCACTCTCTCGCACACTCTCTCTCTCTCTTTCTCTTTCTCTCTCTCTCTCTCTCTCTCTCTCTCTCTCTCTCTCTCTCTCTCTCTCTCTCTCTGTATGTATGTATTGATTTTTGTGTATCTGTTTATTTGTATGTTTGCTCTTTGTGTATGAGAACATGTGCGCGCATATGTGTGAACGTATATCTGTGTGTTCATGTATCTGTCTGTATGTGCGTATGCCTGTGTGTGACCTCGCGCATGCGCTGTAATGCGTATTTCAATTGAGAATTCCCGGTATATTTTTGGAAAGTCTACGCAGCAACATTGATATTTTGTCACTCAATAGAAACGAGAAGACGTGTTGGATGGAAGGCGTATCGATGTTGCTAACTTTAGCACTCGATGTAGTTGGCCCACAACCATAGATTTATGGCTCTAAGTATATGCACATCAAATAGAAGGAAGACTCATCTGGCTCCATCGTTGCAAACGGCTGGGAGAAGGAGGTTCTCAAACAGAAGAACAATTTTTAACTTTTTAGTTTAATGGATGAGCTTTTTTTTTTTTTTTTTTAAGCATTATTTTTAGCCTTTTATTCTCCAGCAATTCATGATTTCCTTATATAATATATATATATATATATATTATATATATATATATATATATATTTAATAGTTTAAAAACAGCAGTCCCGCTACAGCTGTCAGTGAAAGAGGGGATAAGATATCAAGCAGGCAAACAGTCCGTCTGAGTTCGACCCTAGCCAAAGATAGTTGTTGTGTCTAGCGGCACTGAAGAGACGTGAAACGCCAAAACACGTGTCTGTGGATGACACACATATATATATATATATATATATATATATATATATATTATATCGCATAGTAGAGTTATTGTTTGTAACCAGGCGTTGTTGACTCTATATCTACGCTACCATAACTTAGATATATATGCTCTATCAATAATACTCGGCACTATTTACTTGTAAATATAGCACCCATATTATATATGTATATATATATACATCTATATATACATACATGTGTATATATATATGTGTGTGTGTGTTTTATAATAGCAATATTCTATCATTAATACTTGCATCAATCTTTACTATTGACACTTCTAGATGTTCAATGCATTTCTCAAGTAGAATTATTTACATTGTGTTTACATAACTCGTATAATTGCATAATTATCTCCGAAATGCTTGTATTCATTTATAACCATTGACAATGCCTTTATTCACGATTCTTAATGCATTTTTATAATAAAATCATTGGTGGTGTATTTTCATTATACATACTAGCAAATTTGTGCACCCTCCGGGTGCAAGTTTTTAAGTTTTAATATAATAAAATATCATGTTAAATTAGAAAGGCTAATAAAACTAAATAAGAATGCAGATAAAAAGATTTGGAACAGAGGGGGTATTATCCAAAAATAGAACAGCTTTGAAACTAACTCTTCCATCATTTTCCATTACTCCCGTCTTTCATTGGTAAATTTTCCTAATTTAACTCTTTACTTAAAATAGGAAGTAAAGGATAATATTACAGTTATTTCTTCTTCTTAATGAATTTGTTTTAAGATTTATCCCAGAGATGTTTGCTCATATTCAATACGATAAAACCAAACAATTAGAAATCAATAATACTTAGCATATATTTATTAAAATCAATTTTTTAAGATCAATATGCAAATTAGCCTTCCCATTCACACTGTAAACCACTATTTGTTGTATATATAAATACAATTGCGTATTATTAGTATGTAGATATGGTCAACAGTCTTAATAATGTAAAACAATTTTATTATTCATTAAGGTTTAAATAAAAATAAAATCATTGAGAATGTGATGTAAAAATAACTAAGGGAACTGTGAATTGAGTAGTAATATAGTTTCGGTTACGGACAAACACACAATCTCCATTATAATAAGATAATAGCTCTCGTCTCTCAATAATGCTTTCATTCATTGCTGACCCCCGACAATGCTTTCTTTCCTAAATTCAAATATGATTTCTACAGTTAAATTGACTGCAAATGCTTGTTTTATTACTACATCCTTCATTCATATATTCCTGACAACTGACAATGTGTTCTTTTTTTATTTTGAAGTCTTTCTATGATAAAAATCATTAACAATACATCTTTATATATTGATGCTCTTGTAACTCCGTGTACCAGGCCCTGGCGTCACTAGTTTTTATATTGCCCCTTACTTCGTGTATTCTCTGTTCTACTGGTTTGCTCGTTTTGGGACTTCTTCATCTGTATTCGTTATTGGTGAACACAAAGATTTGAGTGTTTTACAAACGTATTTTATTTAGCCCATGTTAACCATAGATGAAATAGCCATCTTGGATACACGTCTGCCTCCTTGAAATCCTAAACCAGAACACCCTAATTCCCGAGTTCACCCCCTGCTTCTTCGAATCGAACTGACCAATAGGACAGTTATAAGGTCAGTGAAAGGTCAAAGCCTTGTAAATTCAGAATTCAGAATTAAATTCAGAATTAACGTGATTTTAATTTACGCCATGTTTTAGCGAGCCAGCGTCAGGCGAATTTCAATCCCAAATTAGATATTTTCCAACTCGTGTTTTAGTCACTTCTTTGTCGGCAAATTAATGTAGGTATTTTAATGCCTCTCCCCCAGATTTTAATCGGCAAATCAATGTAGATATTTTACAACCTCCCTTTTAAGAAATAGTGAGAGTTAAATCAAGATTATTAAACTTTTTACATACCAAACTATTTTTGCAATAGCTCTTAAGTAAACATATCAAACGTTGTAATAATTAGATTATCATACTGTGGTATATCCACAGGTCCTGCTAGTAACAGTAATATTATAATAATAATGCTTGCATCAGCGACGCTTACGTTAATTTTTCACTACTAATAATCGCTTTCTTCGTCAGTTTCAATGCACAAAGTAGAGACTGACTTCGAAAACTCATTAAAACATTTTTTTATTGTTCACAGTTTGAAAGGTTCAGTATCAAATTATTAAATGCGACTCTTAAGTATTAATATCACTGGGGTAATTTTCGTTCAGTCGTTGCCCGGAAAAAGACCATCACGAATTGCTTTGATTGGATGACGTATTTATTACACTAACCAAAGAAAGCAATACGTGTCTGAGCTATTAAAATTGTCTGTCATGATGAAGGAGATAAAATTTACCCTTTGTTGCTCTTCGGCATTCATATGAAGTTTATATTATGCATAGTTCTTTTTTCAAACAGAAAGTAGAAAAATATTGTATGATCGTCTTTTAAAATTATTGCCATATATATATATATATATATATATATATATATATATATATATATATATATATATATGATTGAAATGTTGGTGTCTGATTACTTTGCCAATACTTTTAGTAATTGCTTTGTAATGTTATACGTACACTCCTAACTTTTTTTTTTAAAAGAAAAAAACTACTTTTCTTCTAAACTAAACATATCAGAATTTTATTATATCTTATCGAACACTATCAATCAAAACGGATATTATTTAAGTTATAATCAAACACTACAGCATTTAAACACTGGAAACCATAATATGAATACGTAGTAAAGCCAACGGAATGGCCAATTGTTGGTATCAGCCGGAAACAGAGTCAATCACCTTTTCACTAGCGCTAGACTAGGGATATTGTTTTTTCTGGGGTGGAAAGCCACACTTACCACTATCTCCCATATGCTTTACTGCACAAACCTGATTACCCAAAATATGCTACTCATGCGATGAGTTGGCGGTGAACGGTATTGAACCCGGAACCTTACCATACCTAAGCGAATGCTCTATCTACTGAGCTAAATCTGTACAAAAATATTTACATACACACACTTATATATATATCAACATTTGTATTTTTTATTACAGGGGTGTTGCAATTTATATATGGAAATATATGAATGTAAGTAAAGTCGTCTTTAAAGTGGCCTAAAGTCGGTATCAGCCAATTCAGCGAGGGAGTCTATCCCCTTTTCACCAGCGCTAGATGAAGGAGATTGTTTTTTCCGTCTGAGGTGGAGCGCCACACCTACCATTAGCTCCTTACTTTACCGCACAGATCCCTGTGCTACTCATATGCTGAGTTGTCAAGGGCCGGTATCGAACTAGGAACCCTGTGGTTTCTCGCTGTTTGTTTAAAATCAGCTGTAGGCAGATGTTGATGCTTAATTTTAACTAGCAGAGCAACCCGGCATTGCCTGAGTTTAAAAACGTTAAAGTAAATCCACCTATATTTCGATTAATAATGATTATTTTTCTATATATTTGTTTTATTATATTCTATTCTTTATATATACTTGCCTTTAATTTGATTATCTTTATTCTTATTATCATTCTTGTTTGTATTTTTTTTATTTCTTTTTATTATGTTTTATCCTTTATTGATTAGTTTTCAATTTTAATCGTTTTTTTATCTCTTAATATAACATTATCTCTTAATATAACGTTATATTTTTTTAGCTTTTCTTATAGAAAATGAGGGGTAATTATTTTTAATCACATCTCAGACGAAAATACAGTGTATTTTTATTGAATTTTGGTTTATCTCTACCAAATTTTCTTTATAAACGGCCTTGCATTTTGTCGTAGTACAAACATATATACAGATTTTTTCTTATATGCTTCTAAGACGTCCTTTTACTTAAAATAAACTCTTTTACTTTTAAAAAATCCTTTTTCTCTCAAATGTGATTTTATAATTGATTCATTCTACCTGGTATATATATATATATATATATATATAGTTGAATAAACTAATCATTTAAAAACGCATTTCCATGAATCAAAAAGTGTTCAGTATCGGTCAGAAGAGCAGAATAAAGTCTCAAATAAACGAATATTTACTCACTCCTCTGTGGTAGTCTAATTACAGCCTATTTCATGTATTTCAAAAAAAAATATCATTCCTTGATTAGATTTGCGAATAAAAAGGACGAATAAGGCAAATAAATAAGCAATGTTCGTTTCACAATGCAAAAAATGGCTGCAATGATGAGGAGCTGAACTAGAAGGGGAAAGGTGGGAGGAAGAGTAAAGAAAAAAACATTTAGCAATGTTAATCATATTCTCTTCAAGCATTGTTAAATCGCTAACTGGGGGGAGGGGGTCCTAATGTTGAACCCTATTGTCCTAGAGTTCTTATTTCTACATTTCACTAATACAAATTGTATCGTAAATAGGTTATTGATTATTTCTTAATTATTGGGGAATGAAGTTTGAAAAGTTGAATTATATACACACACACACACACATATATATATATATATATATAATATATATATATATCTTATTATAATGGAGATTGTGTGTTTTTCTGTTTGTAACCGAAACTATATTACTACTCAAGTCACAATTCCCTTAAATATTTACGTCACATTCTCCATGATTCTATTTCTATTTAAACCTCGATTAATAATAAAACTGTTTGACATTATTAATACTGTTGGCCTTACCTAAATACTAATAACATGCAATTGTATTTATATATACAACAAAATACCAGTTTTCAGTGTAAACGTAAAGCTAATTTGCATATTGATATTAAAAAAACTGATTTTAATAAAAATGTGCTTGGTATTATTGATTTCTAATTGTTTGGTTTTATCTTAATGAATTGAGTAAAAATCTCTTCAATAAATCCTAAAAGAAATTCATTAACAAGAAGAAATAACTGTAATTTTATTGTTTACTTCCTATTTTAACTAAATAGTTAAATTAGGAAAATTTAGCATTGAAAAACGGAAGTGATGAAAGAGTAAGTTTCAGTTGTTCTATTTTCCGATTATACCCCCTCCGTTTCAAATCTTTTTATTTGAATTCTTAATTTGTTTCATTAGCCTTTCTGATTTAATCTAATATTTTATTACATTTAAACTTAAATACTTGCACCCGGAGGGTGCATATATTTGCTAGTATATATAATGTGTGTGTGTGTGTGTGATAAACAAGGTCTTTAGAGGATTTTATTATAGTTAGCCATAGTTAGAACGTTTCGGTTTGTATATTTAACCTTCATTAAATTATTTATTTTCATATTTTTATTGAATATTATTCAGAAATTACAACATCGCATATTATCAATGACCTGATGATGGTTAAATATTCAAACGACACAGGGTTGATAGACAAAACATTTTATATAACAGCACAGAATAAACAGGGTACAAAATACATACATACATAAATAATATAAAGTTACATGTAAAAAAGATAAACATAAAAGCACAGACACGAGACTAAGAATAGTCCATGCTGTATAAATCACTTACAGAGATGTAAGGGGGGGCCAAAGCCCCAACAAGAAAGGGGTAGTCATAAGACTACCTCATGGTGTCTTGTAGGTCGAGCTACAGGCAAAAAGAGGAAGAGAAGTTCAAATCAGCCGCTTAAATACACCAGACCCCTAGCGGGAACCAGCGACACTAAACGGGCAAACAACTCTCCAGGCAAATACGAAAATAACTCCTACAACGTTAACTAATATTTCTAACTATAATAAAAAATCCAATGAAAACCTTGTTTTTTTTTTAATATATTTTATATATTTACATACCGTCGGATTCATTTTAATTTTCTCCGCAGCTTGATGATAATTATTTAAAATGCCAAGACACTCCGATGCTGAATTTTGAAACTCTCTTCCAGCACATACATTCTTATTTTACATAGTACCTCCTGTCATCATATGAGATCAGCACATATATCTGTTCTTTCAGTAAATTATATTTTCAAAACCAGCCACCAACCATCATAACACATTACGCTATGACAAAACGTTCAAGACGATTCCTTCTAAAAGCTTTCCTTCTTCTTGAAGACCAGAGTTGTGCTATATCAGTTATCGTGAAGTGTTTTTCAATTTTAAAAAAAATCGAACCTTTTTCTCGTGAAGTCGTCGTAGCAACGGGTGGTATATAAAAAGGTGGAAAAATCGATCGTACTTTTGAAAAAAGAAATAATATTAAAGAAAAATACTAAATAAATATGGGAAAGTGAAATTTAAAAATATGTTCAATTTCAAGTAGTATTAACTCGAGAAAATTGATAAAAAAACAGCATAAGTTGAAATAATTATTTTTTATTAAATAGTTTATTTCAACGCACAGACAAAACATAAAAATGAATGACAACATATAATTTCAAAAGTGATATTTTTAGAAAATCCTATTTTCCTTCTCAAAACCGCCACATCCCTATTAGGGTTGGGGTCTATTACAAACAGCATTTACTTATCTATTTTTAACAATGTATGACACAGTCTGTGGGCATTTAAAAAACGTGTGGAAGTTTTTTTTATCATTGTTGGTGAGCTACAGCTATTTTAAATACACTGGGAAGAAGTACAAAAGAAAATACAATACTGAACTATGTGCAAATGGCATGAGAAAAAATGGTAAAACAGTGGCGAAATGGAAGAAAGGGAGTAAACTGAATCCGGTATAAAAGTCCGGAAATGAGAAATTCTAGTACAGCATCCGATAATCCAATCAAGTTTGGAGTTAACCAAGTAGTGGCTAGTATATACAATCATGGCATGAGGACACATTCTAGAGTTTTATTTCGTGCTGCGTCAAATTGTGTAAAGATTAAAAGGAAGAAGGTAAAAAGAAAGGAAGAGAGACAAGGGAAAGAAGAATGGGTGCTAGGAGAAAGTAGTGTAAAGAGAGGAAGAAGTAAGATGACAGAAAGAAAATGAATAATCAAGCTAAGTTCCAATTAATGTCGAATTGGTAAGACACGGCAACAAGCGGTTGTAACTTAATACAATCCCATCCTGTTCGCAGCGCCATATTGAGGTCAGTTAGTCTACTGTTGGTTTGAATAACAGCAACTAACTAAGCACAACTGAAGTAGTGTCCAAGACAGTTGTTATTTATAGAAATTAAGAATATTTTATTCATGCATTTGGTGATTCCATTCCCTGAGTTCTGATTGGCTGCTTGGTTTCTATGATATTGTGGAGTTTTATAAATACCCTGTCATTCTGCAGTAGAATTGCGACAGGACGGGATTGTATTAATTTTCGACCGCTTTTTGCCGTGTCTTACCAATTCGATGGTAATTGGAACTTAGCTTGTTATTCAAACCTACGGTAGACTAATTGACCTGAATAGAAAAGAAGAAACAAGAGTATATGCAGAGACTTGGGAAAGAAAGAAAGAAGAGGATGATAGGCAGAGACTTGGGAAAGAAAGAATAAAGAGAAAATGCTAAGAAGATAGACAAATACTAAAGAAAGATCGAAAGAAAGCAAACAGCTTGCGCCAGAGTTTGAAATCGACTCGTTGTGTCTATTTCCTTAGAGAGCAAGCGTTATGCCACACGCCACACAAGGGGAGTAACTGTACGCTCCCAAGAACTCTAGAAACAGAGCCTCACCAACGGATGCCATTTACTGCCATTCCAAATACACCTACGTCAATTGTGTTCCTTCTCTGTAAGACCATATGGCTTCCTTTATATTCTTAGAATTTAAAACTACCTGCTTTATCTAAGGAACAGGGACAGCTTAAGACTATTCCGTTTTTCAGGGCAAATGGTTGCTATCAAACAACATGGAATCCATAATTCTATAGCAGCTGTTATTTCCAAGTAGTCTGTTAACACTATATGGCTTCTTTTTCCCACCCAGGGCCAAAAAATCATTGCTTTATGTTAACTGTAGATAATGTTGACAATAGAGAAATCTCCTGCCTTGGAATAAACTTGCCAGGAGAAAGTCGTGGTTATGAAGCTGGAACAAATGTATCTCTGAGTTAATACGGCCGTAACTACCTTCCTAACATTGTCCCTCGGCAGTTGACGTGCGTCACGTTAAAAGTAGAAGATCAAGGTTGGTTTAGTTGGTTGGATTTTACGGCATCTCAACTCTTTTGGGTAATTTATGTTAAATATGTTTTTGTTTTATTCTTTCTTGTTGGGTATTCATATTTTTAAACTCATTTTTTTAAACTCGTTTTTATCTATTTAAGATGATTATATGGGGCCGTAACAGGTATACCACTCCGGATCAGAGTTGATGTTGGTGTAATGTCAATGAAGGAGTACTCCACACTCTCCAGAGCTCCAAACCTCACACTAGAAGTAGGCTAATGTCATTCATACGACACCAAGCAGCTCAGTTACCGCCCTTTAGCACATATATGGTAAAAAGGGTTGGAGGTTGCTATAAGAACAATACGGTTACCACGGGTAGAATGTGACACAGGTTCGCAAGTATTAGGATCGGACATGCTATTCAGTAGTAATGGATCTACAAGAGTATATATTCGCCACCCCCGCGCACGAGCAGGATGTGACACAGTCACTCTCTTAAGCGGAGTTTAACAGTTTGAATTAAGAATTTTCCTTCTCCTAGACTGGTTACCAAGCCAAGGTTAATGTGCCCAGTCTGCCCTACTATTTATCCATAGCTGGAGGGAGAGAAGTTGGATGCATAACTTTCCCAAGGGTGTTATCGCTGTGTGTGCAATGCAATGCAGGATTTGAACTCTGGTCGACGAGTCCATTTCATACGGATCTAACCATTACACCATGCACCTCCAGCCTGGATCTACATGAGTAGCTTTCTAACCATTACCCAACAATGGAGCGCCACGACTATAAGGGTGTCTGTATCCCGTGGTTGCGGCATAAATACCAGCTGCTCCAGTCCTAAGCGTATGCTGATTTGGTAATGCTTCTAATAATCAGTTGCTCCACAGTTATATGGCATCAACTATTCCCATCCAATGCAAATAATTTGCATACAGCTATATGGTTTCAATTATTCGTATCTAATACTAATACTTTACCAGGGATAGTCTCCGGGCCGCAGAAGATAACACGCCAAACTGCGACATCGTAGTGAGTTCAAACTCTGATCTCGCTATGGCGTTCACTTTTGGATTAATATGCTTATGAATTGTATTAACCCTTTCATCCCCCAGCTATGAGTGAAATAGTGCCACAGCTATTCTACAAGAATAATATGCGCGACTGCGACATTGTAGTAAGCGAGTTGAAACTCTGGTCTCGCTATTATGTTCACTTTTGGACGAATACACTTGGAAAAGGTATTAACCCTCTCATTCTCCATCTACGGGTTAAATAGTACCACTTCTATTTTTTTTTTATGAGAATGGCTTTGGAGATGCCCGCTGTGTAATGGTTATCGTCGTAGGAAATGGACACTGTGACACGAGTTCAAATGCTGGACGATTCTGGTTGCATTTCCCATAGCGTTAATAGCCTAGCTAAATGTATGCAACCAAATGTTCTCCCTCCAGCTATGGGGATATAGTAGGGCAGACTTGAATCTTTGACCTTTACTTTGGGGTTAAATAACCCACGGAGGTTGATCTGTCATTAGACAAAAACAAAAGGAAAAAAGAGACTAGTTAATGGTTAAGGTTGTTGTAACCTTCCTTCTGGAGCCAGTAGTCTGCGTCCGAACTTTGGTAAAAGCCAAGCTAATATTTGCTCAGTTTCAAAATTTTTCGGAACATTGGCTCTCTTCCAATTAGAAAATTGGTGCAACAATATATTCTCACTCACTATTCCCTCATTCCCCCGCAATTCAACTGACAAAATTAGGATATCTCTCTCTCTCTCTCTCTCTCCTCTCTCTCTCTCTCTCTCTCTCTCTCTCTCTCTCTCTCTCTCTCTCTCTCTGTGGGTGGGGCTCAATTCAAATGAATATCTCATCACTGATGCGATGGACACCTGACCTTCAAACGATAATATTCACGCTAATCATCTAAGGAGGCGTATTTACAAACAGCAGTATTTACACAGAACAATTTCTTCATTTGCACCATACTCTTGTTTTTATTTTTTAATGGCTTCCATCGATAAATCCACTAATCATTTCCAACAGAAAATCGCCAAATCAGATATGTAATTTCTCTGAGTTCATTTGTTGTCTAACCAAGAAAAAACACAAGTAGAGAAAATGCATCAAGTGAAGGGTTGTTATTAGTTGATGAATTATTCGAACAATCGTTTATCATCTTTGTTGGTCAGGAATTAAAGCAAGCTTCATGGACAGAATATAAATAGATATGAGTAGAGATGAACAGTGAAATACATACGAGTAGACTGATATATATATGTGTGTGTATGTGTACGAACAGGCTGA
>CM042154.1:104868406-104883406 GCA_023376005.1 Doryteuthis pealeii
ATTAATTTCAACATGATCTGTGCAAGTTGTTTTCGTCATTCTACTTTGGAAAATGCATGAACCCATATCTTCGGTTTTGTTCATGCTATGATGTTCAACCTCAGTAGTGGCGGTGCTACTTCAGGCTACGGGTCAACTGGTGCAGAATGTCCATTTATTTGCCACGTGTCTGATTCTGTTAATTTTTTATTAGCTAGATCAATCTCATTATAATTCATATACTTTTACAAAGGTTACGTCACTGGCATGCCATGATGGTTAGGCCTTTCTAAATTGAATTTTTTTCAGGATTTTATTGTTATTAATTTCTTGAGATAATGTTTTTGCAAATGGTCTTACCGAATACGAATATTTTTTTCGAGTGGAGATGTGCGAGTGAGTAGAAATAAATAAATAAAGGGAGATGAATATGAAAGGGGGTGATTAGAAGCAAATTAGAAAAAATGGGATAGATTATGAGAGTGGGGGGAAAGAAAGAAAGGGATTGGTAATTTGAGAAGGAGCAGATTTCTGAAGAAAGAAAAGAAAAATAAATTGTATAATTGTTTCTCAAGGCCAGAATTTCACGTGTTTTTAACAACACTCCTACCCATCCTATCCATGAATTAAATTCATCAAAACTCTATAAGAATGAATGAAAATTAACGTAATTTTTGCTGTATTCTGAAGAGGAAGTATAAAGATCACTCGTAAAATTATTTGTTTTAAAGTCTTTAAGTTAAAATCTATGTCTGTACAAATGGCGCATTTTGGCCGGGATTTTTCTCTCTCGAAAATGCGCTCTTTTTAATGCGATTTATTTCACTTTTATAATTAAGAAATTCATAGAGAAAATATATTTTAGGCTCTGTTCTTAAGGAAAAAACTTAGAATTTTTGACAATTTACATTCTTTAAATTTCAAGTTTTTCATCAAAGTCTTTAGAAAAGGGAGTAATGCTGCAGTATCAAAATTTTGGTCATACCTATTCTTAATATTTTTAACAGATCTTTTTACCCATAGATGGGACCCTAACAAATACAACCATTCTTAGTCAGAGTGGACCTGGGAGTAACTGCAATGAAGTAGTACTCAACACTACCCAGATCTCCAGAACTAGAACCTAATCATTAGACGCAGTTTAGTGTCATACTCAAGACACGCCTTGCTTGGGAGGGAAGAGTCCAGTCTGACTTACAATTTGGCCATATTTTGAGTGAGAATAGTTGGATGCATACCTTTCCCAAGGTTATCGTGGTAGGAAATAGATATGGTGATACGAGTTTAGATTATTGACGAGGCTGTTTGCATTTCACATAGCGCTAATAACCTTGGGAAAAGCATGAATCCAGTTATGGGTAAAGAGTAGAAGCTGTGCTCTTTAACCTTGGTATTGCAACCCGTCTAAGAAAACTCTAAATTCAAAGCTGTTAAACCCCGCTTAAAAATCGACCTTGTGTCACATCCTACTCGTGCGACTGGGTTGGTAAATAGATACGCCTCTGCAGGTGATAAGTAAAAGTAAAGCCGACGGGGTGGCCTAATGTCGGTATCAGCCAGGCAGTGAGGAAGTCTATCCTCTTTTCACAGGCGCTGAACTAAGGAGAATGTTTTTGGCAACTGAGGTGGAGCGCCACACCTACTATTAGCTCCTGGTGTTACTGTACAGATCTGTGCTAATTATACGCTGAGTTGGCGAAGGCCGGTATCGAACCAGGAACCTAGCGATTCCTAGGCAAGTATCTACCGACTCAGTTAAACCGGTCCAAGCATTGTGTAATACCATTTGACAAGGTGCCTCATCGAAACGTGTAATAATTATGTGTAATTGCCAATAACGGACACAAACTTCTTTGCTGATGTATTATGTGAGACACTAAAAGACTACTATACGTTTCACATGGCACAGGGTCTATCCCCAAGGTGGTCATCAGACAGACAATAAAACGCTTACTGAAGCCGAAGACTACAATATTTTTTAAACCGTCACAGTCCACCACAGACATCGCCACAGACTATCACTTCCTGTTTACTGTAGTCAAATAATTCCCCAACGCATCACCCAACGTTTGTTTTTGTGTCATTATTTTCAGTATTGGGTACTTATTCTCCATTCTGCGTCTCCCTTAACTCTTAACTTCTTGCCCAAATTGTTTTCGCTTTGAAAACGTGCCAGTTGTCATTTCTTTAATGACTTTGAACAGACCGAGCGTCTCTTACAAACCACAAAAAAATCTTTGCATCCTCCACCCTGGTCTTAGACATCACCTATCTTCTGTCGAATTTGGCAACTTCTTGACAACAAAATGCCGACCACTAAACATTACAAGAATCTGAAATCGATTTTACTCTTTATGATTTTTACTCGAGGCTAAGTCAAAAGTTTTGAGTTACATTGCTATGTATTTACAAACCACTCCACATGAGCAGGATGTGGCGCAAGGTGTACTTACCAAGCAGAATTTAACGGTATTATTTTAATTATTTGGACTATTGTTCTCATCTTTATTATTATTTACACAACGTTTCGGCCGATGTGCTCTGCGGCCTTCTCTAGGAATTTCATATCAGATTCAGGAAACTTCTCGAACTCAGGAACCCCCTCCTCGAACTCTATAACCTTCTCGTCGAACTCGGGAGCCTTCATGGAACGTCGGACCTAATCTTTTATTCAATCCACGGGGATAGACTGTTCTCACTCCGTTAACCAAGCCTGGGTACAAGTGTTAAGCTGTCATAATTATTTCATGCTACAGTCGCCCTTGACCAGGATTGAACCTGCAGCATAGAGATAATTGTCACTTAGAACTGTATTAACCCAACACCTATGTGCACTACGTTGTACAAATTATCAAGCATCATCTCAAAAATTTGAATAAAGTTTAACTTCTCTTAGAATGGTTGCCATACCAAGGCTAAAGAGCCCAGTCTGACTTACAATTTGGCCATATTTTGAGTGAGAATAGTTGGATGCATACCTTTCCCAAGGGTATTTTCCTTCTCTTAGATCGGTTGCCATAGTTAAATAGTCCACGCACCATAGATATGTGTGTATGTGGTTTGGTGTCTTTGTTTTTAATGGTGTATAAACCTTCGTGGGTTATTTAAAGTAGAAATCATCCTTATA
Organism: Doryteuthis pealeii; assembly: GCA_023376005.1. NCBI lineage: Eukaryota > Metazoa > Mollusca > Cephalopoda > Myopsida > Loliginidae > Doryteuthis > Doryteuthis pealeii. The sequence continues at coordinate 104,871,513 of CM042154.1, forward strand.
GATGACGGGTAGTCGTACCATTTAGCCAAGAGCTGTGGGGGATGAAGGAGTTTATACCTTTCTTAAGTGCGGTAGTACGAAAGTGAACGTAGTATCGTGTCTTGAATTCGAACTTGCTCACTACAATGTCGCAATCCACCTTGTAAACCACTCTGCCAGGAGGTATATATATATATATATATATCATTATAATGGAGATTGTGTATTTTTCTGTCTGTAACCGAAACTCTATTAATACTCAAGTCATAATTCCCTTAGTTATTTACGCTACATTCTCTATGATTTTATTTTTATTTAAACCTCAATTATTAATAAAAATTGTTTTACATTATTAATACTGTTGACCATATCTACATGATATTTTCCACGTACCCCACTTGTACGGGTCAGGCACAAAGGCCCTATTTATGTGGTACCACCCACAAGCCGAGACTCATGGGGTGGCAGGTGAAAAATTGCGTCGATCCCGTCGGCATTCCCCCTCAAGGGGGGCGCCTCAGGCACTGGGCAATAAACCCAGCCCTGCCCCTTTAAATCAAGGGGGTAGGTGTTGCCTGGGGGGATGACCCCCTGGGATCGACGCCGTTAATTATATCAATGATCCAGAGGCCGAAGCCACTGTTGACCATATCTACATACAAGAACATGTAATTGTATTTATATATACAACAAAATGGCGGTTTACAGTGGGAACAGGAAGGCTAATTTGCATATTGATATCTAAAATTTGATTTTAATAAATATGTGCTTAGTATTATTGATTTCTAATTGTTTGGTTTTATTTTAATTGATATTAGCAAAAATCTCGCGAATAAATCTTAAAAGAAATCCATTAGCAAGAAGAAATAACTGTAAACTTATTCTTTACCTCCTATTTTAACTAAATTGTTAAATTAGGAAAATTTAGCAATGAAAGACGGGAATGATGGAAGAATATGTTTCAGTCGTTTTATCTTTCGATTATACCCCCTCTGTTTCAAATCTGTTTATCTGCATTCTTTTTAGTTTCATTGGCTTTTCTAATATAATATTTTATTACATTAAATACTTGCACCCGGAGGGTGCATATATTTGCTAGTATATATATATATATATATATATATAAGTAAATGTGTCAAAAGCATAAGAAATAAGTTGTGCCAAAATACATTGACGACAAAGAATAAGTTATTTCTTCTTCCTAATTCTAAATTCGTTTTTTTTTTAATTTATATATTTTCACAACTTCCTTCAAATCAGGACAAAGAGACGAGAATATCGATCAAAGATTGAATATATGAGATACATACATATGGCACCATTTGATTTTCTCCTTTTTTATATATAGTCGGGACAGATGTTCTTAGAAAAGCCTTTCAGCCTCATTCCTTTGTTCTCCTTATAAGAATGGCGTCAGTTGATTTTATGTTTTTTACCCAGTTTTGTTTTCTGTTCCAATCATGTGTTTTACAATACAATTTAAATTGTGTAAGCCAGCAAGTATCCGACTGATGCACAGCGTGTGCCTCAAGCCTATCCTCAGCAGTTGAGGATATTCTTTTTTGTTTTTAAACAAATCTATGCTTGGAGAAACAGCCAGGTGTTGAAGATATCTGGCAATTTACGAAAAAATGTTTCGAAGATGTCGGTAAAATGATGACAAGAATAAATTCCAGCAAGCCGTCAGGGGCAACCTGTGGTTGGCGAACCACATGCGTCTCGATAGGCTTTCTGAATGGCCCGCATAAAACACTTTTGTTCAGCGGCCAATTTCATTGTCTAGAATTTTCAGAAGAGCCATTAACATTACAGATTTTTTTGTCTGAATCCCTAACACGTGGATGCACACCTTTCTCAAGAGGTATTAACGCTATGTAAAATGTAAATAACCATATTTCTATACAGATGTTTACACGTACGATCTTCTGTAGTTAAATGGTTGAGATACTTGCAACGTAAATTATCTTGAGTCACGATCAGTCTGATGATAAGCCATGTCTCATGCGATGGCGTTTCTCTTGCCATTATATACCCATCATCATAGGGTATATAAATGGCAAGAGAAGTTTTTAGGGGGGGTTCTATTTTGCTGACTAGCCATTTTCTTTTGGAGTAATTTCTTCCTCTGGTTGATACGGCTTCTGGCTATTTTGGGATCCTCTTCGTTTTTAATAATGAACGCAAGACTGTTTTTCTCAAACGTATTTATTAAAACCAAAGCCCAAAAGGGTTCAACCGCGTGGTGAGAAGATGGCTTAATGAGGAACAGACAACTATCACGTCTGGTCCGTTCAACTAACTCCCATATTCTAACTACTCTAACACCGTTTCCTTCAAACGCTTTTCCTTTAACCAAAGAGAAATCACCAGCTAGGTCAGTGAAAAGTGAACTGTTGTCAATAACTTCTATAACGGTCATGCTTTGAATCAATGGTAATTTTCCATTTACAAATACCGTTATTGCAATTTTACTACACTACAGCACATAATTCGTATGCAATCAACAAATTATGAAACTTTGAAAAAGGTTACCCATGCCTTTTGTAAAGGGATTTGATTGATTTAATGGCATTTCAACCCGTCCAAGCTTATAAAAAGCAAACAAAAACTTCAAATACTCGAATCTTTATATATCAAACAAAACAAACCCACCTTAAACAAGATAAACTTTGAAACCAGTCAACATGTCCTTAAATTCCTATAATTTCGCCTTCCACCATTCCCCTTGCATTCTTAAAAACTTGTGAGACCACTCTCCTACAAATTTCTACTGCCAATGTTCGTTTAAACGAAACTCGGGAGCCCCTCCTCCTCCTACTACTACTACTACTAATTCCTACTGCTACTGCTCGTTTTAAAAGCGAGACAACGGAAACTTTCCACCGGTTTCGCACCTGATGATGGCATTAAGACTTGCAGAAAGCGCTCGTGAAAGAACTTTTGGTGGATTGCTACACCAATTCCATCCAGATATCAAAAAGATAGCCAGACAGAAAGGATCGAATAAAAACTTGTCCGACAAGTTGTTCATGCATATATATATATATATATATATATATATATATATATATATATATATATATATATATATATATATATATACATGCATATACTTGTTTACATATATATCCACATCTATACAATTTACATTTACAACTAATATATATATATATGAAAGAGAGAGAGACAAATTTACTTGAATTAAAATAATCTAAAAATTCTATAATATTTTTTAAACCAACCACATTTAGTGCTACAAAGAAAACCAAAAAGATATTTTCGATAAAAAACAAAAGTAAGAAAGAAGAAAAAAAAACGTAATTGACGTTCCACGCTGATTAGAATATCATTCGGTGACTTCGAAGTTAAAAATTAAATTCCCGCTGCCTGGAGGTGAATCTTAATCAGTGGAACTTGCAATGAAATGGCAAACAATCAGATTAGAGTTATGAAAGAAGTTCGTTAAATTATGTAGAAGAAAATTGTGCTTTGCAAAAGTGTATCCGTAGCCTTAAAAAATACAAGGAAATGAAATCATTGAAAATCTATATCGTATTTTCTAGCCAATATGTTCACATTTGTCACAGAGATTTAAATATTTATATATATATATCAGTCTAGATTTTAGTAGTCCTGTTCACATACCTTCTACAACTCACTTACAGAAACGACTTGCACCTCTGCAAATGGGTAAGACTCTTCCAAAAGGGCCACCTGTCATGACATGCAACAATCCTCTTTGGTCCTTACTTAGGCTAGACGGGCGGTCGTAGAGCCCCCCCTCCTCCGATCAATCGGCTGGGCATGTCAAGTCCTTGCACCTATATGATTGCCCCAACCCTATTGCCCATATGACAAGTCCCAACCCTCTATATCATATGGGTGATAGAAGGCGGTGGATGAGAGTCCTGGAGATAACGTTAAACTCTATCTGATGGTGAGGTTCCAGTTCTGGAGGTCTGGGAAATGTGGAGCACCCCTTCATTACTATTGCTCCCTGGTCCACTCTGACCCGGAGTAGTAGTACCTGTTAGGGTCTCATCTATGGGTTAAATAGAAAAATGTGTTTATAAAAATTAAGAATGAAATTATTTCAAAACTTAGTCGGCATTTAATGACCCACTGAGTTTAATATGCCGTAAAACAAAACAAACCAAATCACCTACAGAAAGCGATGTTAATATACACATATGAAAGGCATAGAGTTCTATAGTCATATTATTGATCATATGGAGATCTAATCTCTTTGATAAAATAAAGTGAGAATTCTTCCAAGCTGTAACTGTGTCAGTGCTACTGTATGGCTGCATCACTTGGACTATAACGAAACGCGTAGACGAAACAGTAAATGGAAACTACACAAGAATGCTTCGTGCAAGGATGAAATCATAAATGACGTTCTCCTGTGGATACGTACACATTGACACACCAGTGTAGGCTAACTAGCAAAAATCTACATTCTGCACAGATACTAGATGCTGTGTGGAAGACCTACCAGGAGCAATGACCAATAGCGACTTTAGCGAGTTAGTGCCATGGGAATTCGTGCAGTCAGCACGATCTGATCATATGTATAGGTGTATGAATGTATAAATATATATATATACATGCATATATATATATATATATATATATATATATATATATATATATATATATATAATATATATATATATATAAATATATGAACATATCTATCTATATACATCTATTTGTATAATTATGAATGTGTATATATAAGCATATATATGCATGTGTGTGTGTGTGTATATAATATATATATATATATATATATATATATATATATATATATATATATAATTGTTTAAACATATCTTATTGACGATCATTGAATTTTTTAAAATTTTGCTTTCACCCCATATATATATATATATATATATATATATATATATATATATAATATATATATATATGATAGATGGGGAAGTATTAAGTAATTTGAAGATAAATGTCTTTAAATATCCAAAATTCTTCAAAAGAAATTACTGTACGTCATGGTTTAATCAGACCCATTCACGCCAGATATCTTTACTTTCCATTTAAACACACTTAACTCGCAACGTTTTCTTTGCTTGTACCAAATCAGCATTCGTATTTATGGAATAATCATCTTCAACTGAATTCCTTGATTCGTTGTCATTCAAATGTGACTTTCTGCCACGTTCTATCATGTCTTCGGGGCTTTTTCTTTTGGGGTTTTGAAAAAAATCTCGACCAAACACCGTCGCACATATATCGCTGAAGATTCTTTGATGCTTCGTAAATATCCTTGGGGTTTTCGTCCAGGTTCTGCATCGCATAGCAAAAAAAAAAGCAAGCCAATGGTTTCATTATTTCTGCAATACTGATACAGGCGTAATTAACAGAAAATGAATTGTGTGATATGAAAACAAAAACAATAATAAAAATACGAACACAGTACAACACTTTGTAGATACATTTGGAAACCCAAGAACATCAAACAACGATAAAAACCTGGAATGTAAGAAAAATTACTCCTACATACAATAACATCTTAAAACACTGTAAACATTGCATAGAAGAAAAACATAACTATAATCACCTCCCTATAACAAAACAAAGTCCCCAACAAACAATCAGAATTCATGGCAAATTTTGGCATGAAAATAAGTTCATACTATGTTACCATGAAGACTAATGACTCCGAAAACTAATTTATTTTTTTAGAAATAGATAAATTGATAAGACATTGTTCAGAATACATTTTCATATCAGTACTAGTTACCCTAGGCGACTACTCTGGTTTTATTGTTTTATTTCGTCAATTCTAATCTTATTTTCTATGTAGTTTGAGATATTCTTTTTTTTTTTTTTTTTTAGATTGACTATTTACTAATGTGTTATATTATTAACTAATTTGTTCTCAGATAACTACTGATTAATTTTATTATGCATTTAAAATTAGCCTTGACTGTTTTGGTCAGATACATAACGTAGGGATTTGTTTATGATGTACTCCCCCGATTGTATGGGCTTCTTTCAATTCTAATGCTTGTGTTTCATATGAGATTTCAGACCAACCACAGATTTGCACAGTTCTGTCGGTCAGGGCTGTAGAATACACCGACTGCACTTCTGTAGACCCTCTCCCCCATAGGCTAGACTAGCGGTCGAAGAGGACCCTCCGATCAATTGGCTAGTCACCTCAAGCCCAAGCATCTATATGATTTTCCGACCCTATTACCCATATCACAATACTCCAACCCATTTAATCTTATGTGCTTGAAGGTGGTGGCCGAGAGTTTTAGTGACTTTAAACTGCATCTGGTGATGAAGTTCAATACTGGAGATCTGAAGAGTGTAGAGTATCCATTCATCGCAATTACCTCCAGCCCCACTCAGACTCAAATTTCATATGTTGCAGTCCATTGGAAAACGTCGCTTATTCTTTTTTACTTACCCAGTAGTGACATGTCTTGCTCATCTTACGAGTATAGTTTGTGAGATGTGAGGAGGTTTCCGTACAGCTACTATTTTATAGGGTGTTCTTTCCGGGATTTGTTCAAAACAGCAAGCAGTATCCTTGTGAAGGACAAGAAGCTGATTAATTTGTAATAAATAGGATATCCAGGACTCCGATATATCATATATATATATATATATTTATATATATGCAATGACCCATCGGAAAACAGAATGAGTCACAATGCTGACTTATTCGGAAAAAAAAAATAAAACCGAGTAAGTAGCAATACAATGAATATTTAAAAAGTGTCGAATACGTACGAAGAGCCACCTTCAAGAACTGAAAAAAAGAAGCTCTCTCTCTCTCTCTCTCTCTCTCTCTCTCTCTCTCTCTCTCTCTCTCTCTCTCTCTCTCTCTCTCTCTATTCTATATATATATAATTTTGTGTGTGTGTATAGAGAAAGAGATGAAGTTACTATGTACATGCACAGATAGATATGAATGACTAAAATAGATATGTAGATACACAAAAACATAGAATGTTGGATAGATAGATATGTACATGCACAGACTGAGATATAGATATGAATAGACTGGGATAGATAAAGAAAACTTGAAACATCTGCCATATTTGTATTGTCATGGATAACAATGTTCGTCGTGACCAGATTTTTTCAGCTTCTCCCTTTTAACTAGGCTTTCATATGATCCAAGCCAAAAAAATATCTTTTTTTTTTCTTTTTACACTGGGTGTCTCAATGAAACAGCTGTCGACAAGCAATCTTTATTGTGCGATAAGAAAGAACAAAGGGTCATTGAGATCGGAATTTTTAGTCTGATAAGCTTTTCGGCTCTACAGAGGAACTTTATACAGTTTGAATAATGATGTCTATTGACCAACATGTGGATATAGAACCATGTCTGAATATCTCTCTATGTCTCTATGACCGTGTATGTATGTGTGCTTCTGTGGTTGAGGGTAACATTTTTATTTGTCTTCGAACTGTTTTCTTTCTTTCTTTATTTATTTCTTTTTCGTTTCTTTTTCCTCTTTTCCTTTTTATAGTGTGCATCTGTGGGTGAGGGTAATATATTTTGTTATTCTTCCTACCATTCTTCTTTTTTTTTTACTTAATTATTTTTTGTTTCCTTTCGTTTCTTTTCCCATTCTTCTCATGTTTATCACCTCTTTTTATTCGACCTTTTCTTTTTCATTTCTTCCATGTTGTTTTTCATACTTTTTATGATCAGTTTTTATTTGACATTTTGATTTATTTTTATTCCTTATTATCACCCTTTTTTTATTATTATTATTATTATTATTATTACTAGCAAATATATGCACTCTCCGGGTGCAAGTATTTAAGTTTTAATGTAATAAAATATTAGATTAAATTAGAAATACTAATGAAACTAAATAACAATGCAGATTTAAAAAGTTGAAACAGAGGGGGGTATAATCGAAAAATAGAACAGCTGAAACTTACTCTTCCGTCACTCCCGTCTTTCATTACTAAATTTTTCTAATTTAACTATTTAGCTAAAATAGAAAATAAAGAACAAAAGTACAGTTATTTCTTCTTGTTAATATATTTCGTTTAAGATTTATACCCGAGATTTTTAGTTATATTCATTAAGATAAAACCAAACAATTAGAAATCAATAATACTAAGCACATATTTAATAAAATAACATTTTTGATGTCAATATGCAAATTAGCCTTCCCGTTAACACTGTAAACCGCTATTTTATTGTATATATAAATACAATTGCATGGTATTACTATGTAAATATGGCCAACAGTATTAACGTATAACAATTTTATTAGTAATTGAGTTTTAGATACAAATAAAGTCACGGGGAATGTAACGTAAATAACTAAGGGAATTGTGACATGAGTAGTAATATAATTTCGGTTACAGACAGAAAAACACACTATCTCCATTATAATAAGATTATTATTATTATTATACAGTGGTACTTGGACTTAAAAGTTTAATTCGTACCGCCCGTAACTCAATTTCCTCGTATATCAAATCAATTCTACGAATTGAAATAAACTCAAATGCCATTAATCAGTTCCCCTAATGTTTTAATATGTTTTAATAAGAAGAATAGCACTGTATCATATAAAAACATGATACAATAGAAATTAATGAATTATTTGCTGGAATATGCTTTGATGTATATTTTTTATAAATAATATTTTCCTTTGGCGTAATAAATGTGGAACCTTAACTGTTTTTAGTGAACTTATTAACATAAGCGTATCTGAAGTTTGCTCGTAACAACATTTTAGCTCTCAATAGAAAACAAAGTGACAGCTTGTACCTCGGAAACTCGTAAGTTGAGGCACTCGTATGTCAAGGGACCAGTAAATTGTTTTATTCAATAGTTTCGTTTTGTAACTTCTTTATTATTCCCCCATTTCTTCCTTTTTTTTTCCATTTTGACCATGTCTTTTTACATTCAATATTTTCTTTTCTTTGGTTTTTGTTCCCTGTTCTTATTCATATTTTTTATAATCAATTTTTATTTGATGTTTTGATTTTCTTTATTATCTCCCTTGGTTTATTTTTTCTCTCTTAATATTATTGTCAGTTCAATATTTTTGTTTTTCTTTATCTTCTTTGTTATTCCTTCATTCTTTTCTTTTTCATTTTGTCATCGTCTCTTGTAAGGCGACATTTTGGTTCCCCTATTTTCATACCCCTGTTTTTCATCTTTTACTCCTTGTTTTGTCCTCATTTATCCCTCACTCCATATCCATTGTCGCGAATTCAATTTTGAAGTCAACCATTTTGTAATAGCCGCATACACATTGTCCTGTCATTTTGTTTAAGCTTTTGTTATTATTCTAAGGATTTTCTTTAACGTTGTCCTCGACTTTGTTGTTGGGATCAATATAATGAGTATTTCCAAAAAGAAATTATATCATTTGAGATATACAGGGTGTTCCTGAAAAATTGATATCATTTGAGATATAAATGGCGTTCCTGACAAATTGATATCATTTGAGATATAAAGGGCTTTCCTGAAAAATTGATATCATGTGAGATATAAATGGCGTTCCTGACAAATTGATATCATTTGAGATATAAAGGGCTTTCCTGAAAAATTGATATCATTTCGTAATCTAATAACTAGACTAATTCTCGTTCAAATGATCTCAAATTTTAACTGTGTGTGTGTGTGTGTGTGTGTGTGTGTGTGTGTGTGTGTGTAGGAACCACTATATAGACGTAACGAATATGTATGTATGTCCATGGAGGCATGCGTATAGTACACCTTTGTGCAAATTAATTGAAACAAAATGAATAATTCCGTTATTATTATAATATACGATATCTCTCTGAAAGGCTTGCCAGTGTGTTCGTACAATATTACAATTTTCATTCGCTTCCTTCTAGTAATGTCTATTATAGACAATGGCCGTATGACAACTAATCGACAGTCGAGACAATAATGGCTGGGTGTGGTAAAAATCTGATGCAATTACGGATGATGCAGTATTTTTCAAAACTAAACGAATTTCATAATTTACCCCGAAAATAGATCCATATTACTGCACACCACGGAAAATGACCTAATCTGAAGAAAAAATAGCCATCGATAATACCCTGTCAAAAACCAGTATAAATTAGACTAACCTTCGTAAATACTTACAAACTTCCCATCATGCACCTAACAAGAGTATGTAAATAGATACCTAACACATGGGATTCACTTGAACTGATAACCACTTAGTCGTGAAACTGGCCGTTACCAACTGATTATATATATATATATATATATATATATATATAGAAATATTGGAAGGGAAAAAATCTGTTTTCAAATGCCTTATAAAGAATTCATCATATCTGATGACATTTTTGTCTAAAAATAGTCTATAATATTTCTTAATTATAAATTTGCTCTGTGACTCTAAAAATAAGAGCGCACATTGAGCTCTCAAACTGCGACAAGTTGTTTTAAAAAAAAAAACCTATGTCGTAAGGAAGATTTCTTCTCTGGACATTTGGATTATATATATATATATATGTATATGGGAGAGGGAGTATCTGTGTGTACGTGTGTGAGGAGGTATAGACGTATAGTTATATAACAGTCTATCTCTCAAACATATCTCGTTAAAAACTGGAGATACCTTTTATTTGTATTTAATGATTGATATTTTTCTGTCAACAAACCAGATTTCTTAAATTTTTTCATATTCTATAAAAACAATTATCAGACATTCTCTCCCTGGGCGTTTTCCTTCAGGATTTGTTATTTTCAAGGAGGAAAACCAACTGTCTAATCATTTTTAAAACTAGAACTTGTTTTAAGTATCGAGTTACATTAACGTTATATAGTGTGATTATTCAAACACCCAATAATGAGGAAAACACTAGGAGATGATTTCAAACAATTCTGAGGTAGAATTGTACGAAATCTAAGAAAATGTATGAAATATTTAAAGATAAACAATACCTCTGTTTTTTAACGAAACCATTTTAGAATATATATATATATATATATATATATATATATATATATATATATATATATATATATATATATATATAAGAGAGAGAGATGGTTTCTTTTTAGATATATATTAACATATGGTTGTTAGATATATATATATATATATATATATATACTATATAGCATACTTCTAACCCCGTACCAAAACTAGACTAAGTAACTATATAAGTATATACCATAGATTTACGCATCACACACACACATAGACACACATATATATATATATATTATATATATATATATATATATATATAATCTCTTTATCTAAGTTTTTCTTCCATTTTTGCTGATATTCTTGAAATTGTTCACAGTAATCTTCTTCTATTGATATTTTAAAATAGTCCCAAAATAGACACAATTTGGTATTAGTTTTCTGTTTTTCCCTTCTTTTTTGTATTTTCTTTTAAAAATAGAGGACATATTCGCTGTCTGCATTTCGTTATTTTATTTTAAAAGGATCTCTCTCTCTCTCTCTCTCTCTCTCTCTCTCTCTCTCTCTCTCTCTCTCTCTCTCTCTCTCTCTCTCTCTCTCTCTCTCATATGAAAGTTTAAAAATGGACATGAATTCAAATAGACTTAAGTCTCCGAATGTGGAAAATTTCCCTTCCAAAATAGAACACTTGTGCATCTATGTCACTTCTATTTATTGAATTGTCCAACAGGTGTTGGAGAATGACAGCAAAATACACAATAGATGAATAAATAAATAATAACTTTGATAGATTTACAATGTCAACAAATAACGCCCATGTATTTACGGTGTATATTTATGTATCTACCCAACCCCCTCTCACGAGTGGGATGTAACACAGGATCAAATTCCTAAGAAAATTTGAATCCAGAGGTTTCCTTCTCATAAACCGATTGCCTAACCAAGGTTAAAGACCAAAGCCTTTTGCTGCCTGCTCCATGTTATGCAGCAGAGTTTCATAAC
>CM042154.1:104888406-104963406 GCA_023376005.1 Doryteuthis pealeii
CCTATAGAGTATACCTCACGTGGTGAAATGCTTAGCAAGCAAGATTCGCAGATCATTGATAGTGAGTTCAATTCTCATTGGGTGCCCCAAACTTCTGACCTTGTGCCATATCTAAGTTAAGCTTAGTAAATAACTATACCTATAGAGAGTCGGGCACCTCACGTGGTGAAATGCTTAGCAAGCAAGATTCGCAGATCATTGATAGTGAGTTCAATTCTCATTGGGTGCCCCAAACTTCTGACCTTTGCCATATCTAAGCTAAGCTTAGTAAATAACTATACCTATAGAGAGTCGGGCACCTCACGTGGTGAAATGCTTAGCAAGCAAGATTCGCAGAACATTGATAGTGAGTTCAATTCTCATTGGGTGCCCCAAACTTCTGACCTTTTGCCGCATCTGAGCTGACCCTGGTTAATACCTATACGTATAGAGTCGGGCGTCTCACGTGGCGTCATGGATAGCAAGCTAGATTGTAAAACCATTGTTGGTGAGTTCGATTCTCATGGGGCGCCCCATACTTCTGGCCTTGTGCTATATCTAAGTTAAGCTTAGTAAATAAATATACCAGGGCACTCCGGGAACCTCACGTGGTGTAATGGTTAGCAAAGCCAGGTCCGTAAACCATTTTTAGTGAGTTCGATTCTCATTGGCGCCCCATACCTCTGGCCTTGTGCCGCATCTAAGCTAAGCATAGTTAATAACTATATTTATAGATAGACCAACAATTATAAGCTCTCATCCATTATAAATGTATGTCTGAAATGGCACAGAAAAGTTCTCAGCTCAACCAAGAAGGGAGTGATCTTTCTATTGGATACTATCATTCAAAATCAGACGGGAACTGGGGGTAATGACAATAAAGGTACAATACACACTCCCTAGATCTTGAGTCTGACCATTTGATTCAGTTAAGTGTTATACCCAGGATATCCCTTTTTGTTTGGGTGGTGTTACCCCTCTGCAGTGGACACAGTCGGCGTATTCTCAACTCTTCCCAATGCGGTGGCTGGGGCTCTTCAAGTGTCCTGGGTCGAGCGTTAAACTACATCAAGTGAAGTTCAAATTCTGGAACTTTTGGAAATGTGAAGTACATCTTTATCGCCCTTAATCCTAGGTCCACCCTGGACTGGAGTGGTAGTACCTGTTAGGATCCTATCGATAGGTTAAATAGATTAAAAATGAGTATAAAATCTGTTTAAAAATTGAGTTTAAAAAAGAATTGAATACCCAACAAGAATCAATAAAACAAAATGTATTCGGCATACAATAACCCAAGTTTTGACATGCCATTAAATCCAAGCAGCCAGTTATTTTTCACTATGAGTCTATTACGAGCTTTTGATCATAAGTAACAAATACAACTAAATCCCGATCAAACAAGGTGAGATAATAAAAGGTTATAACATAGTTGTGCTTTATTCCAGAATAGTGGTTACCTTTTAGCAGTGTCATTTGTTTTCCATATATTACGCTTCCAATCTTTGAATCCTGTGTGCAATATTTCATTACTTTGTAATTTAATTAGAAATTTAATTCTCAGTAATAACAATTGTTCTGAAATAGAATTGCTCTATGATGACTAAAATATCCCCTTGGACCGCCAATTCGTTTTTTATTAGTTTGTTTTTGGTAGTCCCCCCCCCAATGCTATATGGACCTCTAGAGTCTGTGTCTTTGAATCTTGCGTACAATATTTCATCGTATTTCAATTAGAATTTTAATTCTCAGTAATAACAATTGTTCTAAAATAGAATTGCTCTATGAATGACTAAAATATCCATGTGGACCCCCAATTCGGTATGTGTGTGTGTGAGTGTGTGTGTATGTGAGTGTGTGTGTCACTAGTCCCCTAGAAATGTAATATGGAACCCCAGGATCTATGTGGATCTCAGTTGAGAACCTCAGTTCTAGATTATTCTTATCTTGGTTGGGTCGAGAAGCTTTCAGCATACGCTCGTATCTATGAAATGCGCTTACATAGATACGCTTATTTTTTTTTTCTGTCTGTTCTTTGAGTGTAGTTTTGAACTGGTAATCATAATAAGGATGCGTATTCTCAGACTTTTATCTGATCTTGGTCTCTTGCTTCGCTTTTCTTTTCTCATTTATAGGAAGGAAAACTTTGCAGCAACAAGGATAACCATCTACGCATGTACTCAGAATTACCTATGTAGTTATTTATGTCATATTCTCATTTCTTTCTTCACCTTTTTACATTCTTTTTCCTTTCTTCTTTCAAATCTCTCATGATCACTAACGACATGGCAACTGAATATGTTTATTGTTGAATTTGCAATTTTGGGCAACATGCGGAAAGCAGTTATTCCTTAGCACAGTGAGACTATTTCCGGAAAAATCATCTGTTGTATTTATTTATTCATTTATATATCCATCTAGTTTTTTTTTATTTTTCTAGATATCGTCATTCTCCTCCCTCTTTCATCTTTGACAAAGCAATAGCGCGCCTCTCAACATAGAACGGTTTTATTCATTAATCCTTTGAATACATACGTGTATGTATATATATATATATATATATATATATATATATATATGTGTGTGTGTGTGTGTATATATATATATACATATCTGTGTATATGTGTGTGTATATATATATATATATCTGTGTGTATATATGTGTGTGTATATATATATATATACATATCTGTGTGTATATATGTGTGTATATATATATATGTGTGTATATATATATATATATACATATCTGTGTGTATATATGTGTGTGTGTGTATATATATATATACATATCTGTGTTATATATGTGTGTGTGTATATATATATATATACATATCTGTGTGTATATATGTGTGTATATATATATGTGTGTGTGTGTGTATATATATATATATAATATATAATATATATATATATATATATATATATATATATATATATATATATATATATATATATATATATATATATATATATATATATATATGTGGGGGTTTTTTCTTTGTGAAGCAACGGCAGCGCACAAATCCTAATCTCTCGGAAATGCCTAAAAAAAAAGCTTAGCCCACCAAAGAGAAAGATTCACAAAGAATCCGAAATGTTCAAATCTTAACGGAATTCCTTCCACCACCACCCTCTCTCTCTCTCTCTCTCTCTCTCTCTCTCTCTCTCTCTATATATATATATATATATATATATATATATATATATATATATAATGAGAGAGAGAGAGAGAGAGAATGTCCTTCCCCTTACCCCCTCTCTGATCGAAAGCCCCGGAAATAACTGAGATCACAGGAATTGTGAATGATTAGAACGCAGAAAAAGAGACATCTCTGAAGGGTTAGAGATAAGCTAGAGGTAATACTTTTTCCTTGGTATCTATGGTTGGAGGAAGACGATTGTGTCTTAAGATAAAGATTACACAGCTCAAAGGAAGTTGGGAGTAGAAACAAAGAGGATCTGTCCACGATTCATATTGTTTTATTTATATAGCACAGGTTATACAAAACATCATTGCGTTATATTAAAAAAAAAAAAAGAATTCGTTTTTTGTTTTTGTTTTTTTTGTGTGCAAAATTAAAGGTCTTTATGATCTCATTATCAGAAAGTGCCAAGTAAAGAATTTTATTTTTATCATCATTAAGTGTTATTCGCCTCCAAATACGGAGGAGTTAACCAAATATCCATATAAATAAATAGATATTATTTATAAATTCAGGAAATATTCATAGAAATAAATGTCATTTATAAAAATAAAAAAATAAACACTAAAAGATGTTACAGCATATTATACTTTCTATTCTATTATATTTTTATACAATACAGTGCTATTTTTCTTATTTAAAAAAATGAACAAAAAATATTAGGGTGTTTTTTTTTTGTGGGGGGGGGTTCTGTAACGGTTAAATGTCATTCCAGTTTATTTCAATGGAAAAATTTGTGATACGAGCGGAATGAGTTAAACTCTAGTTACAATTTTATGTCTTTATATCATGTCGTATGCAAAGTTGATTATAAATATTATTTATAAACTCAGAAAATATTCATGTACATAAATATTATATATAAAAATAAGCATAAAAGTATATTACAGCACTTAATTCATTACATTCTATTATATTATGTCTTTGTATAATACAGTGCTATTTTTCTTATTTTGTTTTTTGGGTTTGTTTTTTTTAAGAAAGGTGTTTTATTTGGGGGGAGGGCTGGAACGGATTAATGGCATTTCAGTTTATTTCAATGGTGAAAATAGATTTGATATATGAGGAAGTTGAGCTTCAACCGGAATGAATTAAACTCGTAGGTCTAGGCACACCTGTATGTCTTTATATCATGTCGTATGCAAAGTTGAGGTATTGGGTAATATTTACCCAAATGCCAAAGACTACTAATATTCCTATGTAACCTATCTCTACGTGGATGGGCTGAAAACTTCATAGGCTGAAAAGTTAATTTGACAAATGGGATCCAATCACCAAAACCCTGATGGGAAAAGAGTGTTGATCGCAAGGAGGACTATGATGAAAAATAAACCCCATTTGTTCACATTTCATGAATGTATCTTGGTCAGTCAAATTACATTATCTATAAATTCATTTTTTCAGAATAAAAAACATTATGAAGAACGTATAAAAGAATTTGATGTCATTCAAAATAAAAAGGGGCAGGTTAGCTCAGTCACTGGAGCAATGGCCTAGAAATCGCAATGGTTCCTAGTTCGATACCGAGCCTCCCGTACTCAATGCATGAGTAGCACAGCTTGGGTTAACTTATCTGTGCGATAACATCCGACTCTGATCATACACAGAACATCCCATTTTGAAAATCAAAATACATGAAAGATGTAAATATGAATGTACAATAAACGTGATTCCCTAAACTCTTGAAGGAAAATAACCCTTGGTGGGTTGATATGCCGTTAAAATCAATCATGAAGCTGTATTTATTAAGGCTGAAAACTATGAATGAATCCTTATTTTTTTTCTTTTTCAAAATACTCTCTTTGGCATTCCAGTAAGCTTTCTACTGATCGAAGCAAACTCATACTTTCTTTATATGACTTTAAGCTGCATAGTGCTAGGACTGTTGAATCGATGTTTACCTAACCCATTCTCTACAGGTATGATGTGACACAAGGTGACAAGTATAAGACACGGTAAAGTAATTAACTGTGTACTCTCAGGTGGTTATCCCACAGGAAACACCCGCCTCCATGATTTAAATGGACAGGGCTGGGTTTATTGCTTAGTATCTGAGGCCCTCCTCTTGGGGGAAAATGCCGTCGGGATCTACGCATTTTTTTGTGCCTGTCATCCCATGAGCGTGGGTTCGTGGGTGGACCCAAATTAAATGACCTTATATCCACATAAGTGGGATGCGTGGTAAATAGATACAAGTATAAGGCACCCAGTAGTAATGGATTTGCGAGATTATCTTGCTAACCATTATACCACGATGGGACGCCCACTTCTGTACAGTATGAAGAGGAGATGCTTCGTTTGCATAAACTTTTATTTCTTCAAAGACTGCTGGTCTAGAATTGGCACTGATTCATCTAGACGTCATCTCTTTATTATCTGTTGCCCCATGACAACAACAAAATTCTCTCCCCTCTAATTATCGGATCCCTTAAAGTACCATTTGGCTGTACCCGCTAGTAGCGCAGTTAATGACCTCTTTGTGCGTGATTTCATTGATATATCTTTGGTAGGAACTAAGCTATTAGTGCCACCAACTGTTAAGCCCAGCTTGATTATTCAAGTGACATAACCCGAAAAGTAATCAAAGCTGGCCAAATAACTGGCCCGAGGTGTCATCCGTCTAATTATGTGTCCGATAAACGAAGGATAAATTAATTGTTTCATTCTATAAATTCAGACACTAAGAATAGACGTTTTTATTAGATTAAATAAGATTATAAGATATTGCATTATATCATCAACAGATTGAGGCCCCTTTAGCAGTCTGGTCTTTTTTTAGCTGAAACATTGAAATGTCCTAATCTACTAAAAAGTCATACAATGTTTGCAATGTACAAAAAATATCAAGAGAAATACGTAGGGATATATGAGTTTACACGCACGCACGCATATATTTCTCTCTCACTATATATATATAGTAGGAGAGAAAGTTTATTTACATATGTGTATATATATATATATAATGGTTTATATGTATATATAATGATTTATATAGACATATATGAGTATATATATACAATATATATGTACAAATATGAGCTTATATATGTATACATATTTATTTATTAGTTATATATATATATATATATATATATATATATATTTATATATATATATATATATAATATGTATAATGACTTAATATATTTATACATATGTACGTTTATATAATAAGTTGATATATATATATATATATATATATATATAACTTTTTCATATAATATATATGTAAAATTGTCATATATATATATACCAACAGATATGGTTATTTACCTCACAAGCCTTTTGTCTACTTTTACTGGAGGATTTACGCGTTTTATATTTTAGCAAAAACACAATCAGAGATGTGATTGTAGATGAAAAATACATCTTATGTCTAATTGTGTGTGTGTGGGGGGGGGGTAAATAATCATTTTAGTTTTTATGTTTCTTTACTCAGCAACATTCGAACACGCTTTGACATATTGTTTTATGAACACATCTTGTCAGTCCTTCGATCACGTTGTTGATTGGTTGTTTTGTTTTTACAACATATCAATCCCATTTTGGGTTATTTAATGCCAGATAAGTCGTGGAAACAGCATCCCACAAAGAAGCAACTGTATGGCCACCTGCCTCCCATCTCACAAACCATACGAGTAAGGAGAGCTAGACATGCAGAACAATGCTGGAGAAGCAATGATGAGCTCGTAAGCGACGTACTATTGTGGAGGCTAACACATGGACATGCTAATGTGGGCCGCCCAGACAGGACCTACATTGACCAACTATGTAAGGATGCTGGCTGCTGCGCGGAGAAGCTCCCAGAGTCGATGAATGATAGGGAAGGTTGGCGAGAGATCGTCATGGATATCCGTGCAAATTGCGCGACATGATGATGATGAAAGTCATTTAGATAACTATTTCTATGTTTTTGTTTCTGGTGAATATTTCTCTGCAGTTCGTTTCAATCAATAATTTTCAGAAATTAACTTCTAAAGGGGCCGGGTTAGCTCAGTCGATAGAGCGTTTGGCTAGAAACCACAAGGTTCCTAGTCCGATACCAGCCCTCGATAACTCAGCGTATGAGTAGCACTGGGATCTGTGCGGTAAAGTAAGGAGCTGATGGTAGGTGTAGCGCTTCACCCCAGACGCAAAAACAATCTCCTTGGTCTAGCGCTAGTTAAAAGGAGATAGACTCCCTCGCTGATTGGCTGAAATGACTTTAGGCCACCACGATGACTTTACTTTTTTTATATACTTTGGTATTATTTATATTTTTTCCTTTATTTGCTAGATCTTTAAATTGTTCCAGATAGACCCATTGCCTTTAGGAAGAATAGAATTTTAGATGATACTCCGAGTCAGATGGGACTGGGAGTAGTGGCAATGAAGGGATATTCCCGATCATAAGATCAAATTTAGTGTCATATCCAGAACACCGTCCTGTTGTTTTAAAAATGATAAAATTGATTCCCCTTACTCGACACCAAAATATTATAGTTGGGATTCATGCTAAAACTTCCCTGTTATATTTAGCACAGCATCAGACCACTGTTGCTATGTACACGGCACTGATCAAGCCATCCGTTAAGAGCCTATTGGACCGGTTCCCATCGTTTCAATTACGCTTAGAATAACTAGTTCTTATTAAATTCGGACCAGTTCTGATTCCTGCTTTCTCCAACTTGATTTAATTGCTTTCTTAGCCTTATCATGTCTACGTTGTTTTTTTTTCTTTTTTTTTCTTTTCCTTTTACAAATTACAAATGAAGTGAAATAATCTTTCTTTTTTTTATCTTTTCAGGTATGTGTTTGACTTCCTGCTGAAACATAATTGGTAATGCACTTATTTTTCATTTTACGCTTTTCACTCAAAATATTTTCATTTTAAACATTTGTGACTGTTTTTGTGTATAATTCTGTCTGTTTATAAAAGCATTTCTGTATGTATAAATCAAAGACTGTCCATAACTATCAATGTCTATTTGAGATTGTTCACGTCTGTTTATTTCAGTCTATTCCTATCTATATATCTATCTGTTCCTGTCTGTCTATTTTAGTCTATTCTTATATATCTATCTATCTAAATATCTGTTCCTGTCTGTCTATTTTAGTCTATTCTTATCTATCTATCTATCTAAATATCTGTTCATGTCTGTCTATTTTAGTCTATTCTTATCTATCTATCTATCTAAATATCTGTTCCTGTCTGTCTATTTTAGTCTATTCTTATCTATCTATCTATCTAAATATCTGTTCCTGTCTGTCTATTTTAGTCTATTCTTATCTATCTATCTATCTAAATATCTGTTCCTGTCTGTCTATTTTAGTCTATTCTTATCTATCTATCTATCTAAATATCTGTTCCTGTCTGTCTATTTTAGTCTATTCTTATCTATCTATCTATCTATCTAAATATCTGTTCCTGTCTGTCTATTTAGTCTATTAGCTACCTATCTATCTATCATATCTGTCCCTGTCTGTCTATTTTAGTCTATTAGCTATCTATCTATCTATCTATCTATCTATCTGTTCATGTCTATTTCTATCTATCGATCCACCTCTCAATTTATCTGTCTATATCTGAATATTTCAGTCTATTCCCATCTATCTATCTATCTAACCATATTGGTGTATTTCAGTCTATTCCTATCTATCTATCTATCTGTCCATTTCAGACTATTTCTATCTATCAACATATATCTGTTCGTGTCTGTCTATTTTCGTCTATTCCTATCTATCTCTATCTATATCTCTGTTTATGCCTGTCCATTCGAGTCTTTTCACATCTAGCTAGCTGTTTATATCTGTCTCTGTTCATGTCTCTCTGTTCATGTCTGTCTATTTGATTCTATTCGTATCTATCTATCTGTCTATCCATCCATCCATTCGTCCTATGCTTACGTTAAAATCATGTTGAAAGCACTGGTTACCGCTATCTTACCCACGTTGAGCAACGATGAGCCTGTTCAATACTTATGAGTGAACTTGAAGCAACATCAGTTACTGTAAGCAACCTAATATCCAAATGACTTGATTCGGCATTGAATTACCCGAAAACGGTTGAGATGCCGTAAAACAAAGCAACCAACCATTCGCCTTGTCAGCTGGTGCTAAGCATTATGCAGACTGCAATTTCTGCAGAGGCACAAGGAGCTACTAATGGGGCCACCTGTTGGCTATGAGTGATTACGCGTAATACCTGAGGACAGGATCTTAGTGGCTGAGCATTCTGTGACCCTGGTACTAAGTGGTCCCGTTATCACTTTCGCTTGCACTCTTGTAATTCTTCTATTTCCCCTTCGAACTGTTCCATTCGAGCTGCTCTGGATCTCTACCTCCTACCACTATCCCTCCTCCCACTCTCTAAACCCCTGCCTTTCCAACTCACCTAATCCTAAACTTCTTCTAATCGGGGGTGTTACAATTTGACAGGTAGGAACTAGGTTAATCAATATATAGATTATGCATTATATTGAAAAGTATAAATATTGGTTTCAATTAGATAACATCTCATTCTTCTTCTAGTAAATAAGTTAATCCTAATTTATCCAAATCTCTCTCTATAACGGTAATCCTTTACTAGTTTTATCACTCTTCTTTGTATGCTTTTCAATTTAAATAACACTAAAATTTCCATGTCGAGCCACTAGAGCCCTGACCTGAGTTGAGTATTCTGTATGAGGCCTTATTAGGATTTTTTAAGATTTCAGTCTTATTAGGGTTTTATATATTTTTAAAATAGCATTTGCATCTCTTGAAATAATATTTCTAACCATGCCATCAATTATTCCATTTACCATCGATACAATAGGCAAAATGGTCAACTTTAAATGCATCATCAAAGCCAAACCTTAAATTACATTCCTCATTTACATTTTTGATTTTATTGAGTTAATGCCCTCAACCCCTTTGAGTAACTCAGACGTCCTTAGGTTTAGTTTGCTTATGTTTAACGGCATAAAAACCCTGTGGATTATTTAATTCCGAATCCTTTTAAATGATTTATATAGTTGGTAGGTTAATTTGTTTTTAAACAAATTGTTAGGGTGTGAGTCAACAATTAGTAATCAATTTTGATTTACAGTGTATTTTTGTAGAATATTTTATCTATCTTAGGTCACTAAGCGGTAATACCACTCCGGGCCAGGGTGGACCTGGAAGTAATGGTGATGAAGGGGTACTCCACACTCCCCAGAGCTTCAAAATGGAACTTCACGACTAGATGCAGTTTAACGTCGTTCTCAGGTCACTAAGATGCTCAGCCACCAACCTTCTAGCACATATATGATAAAAAGTGATGGTGGTTTGCCATAAGGGCAATATGGTCGAGACAATCGTATAGGCTCTAAGGCTTCGTGTGATCAGCCGATTGATCAGAGTGGGTCTCAGTCCGCTCATCTAGCCTAAGTGAGGACCAAAGTGGTTATAGCCTGCTCAGCCACCAGAATTCCGTCCTTTAGCATCATGGGTTGCCACTCACGGCCCCATTGAAGGGATGGGGGTCTTATCTTACTGCAAAGATGCAGTTGGCGTATACAACAACTGCCGACTGAATGTCTAAAAAACGTTTATTCTAGCAACCCACACCTAAAAACGTTTATTTTAGCAACCCACACCAAAAAACGTTTATTTAAGTGTAATACAACGGTGGGTGCAAGAATGTGTGTGTGCATATAAATGCACACTTAGTTATATAGATACGTAGTAGTAGTTATATTGAATTAATAAGTAGTAAGTCAAACCACATATATGTATAAATATGTGTGTGTGTTCTAGTGTAGATAATGTGTGAATAGATATATGTATATAGATAGATACATATGTGTGCATGTATACATACATGTGTGTGTATACATATATATGTGTATGTGTAAGTAGGCATATTGTTTGTGGTGGCAACAGCCACAAAAGGTGAGATTAGGGTTTAGGATAGATATGAAAAGTGATAAAGGCCAGAAGCAGACAACATGTTGGTCCTTTGGCAATTAATAGTTGACCAGTTGGTCATAAAAATCATGAGGGTGGTCTTTTAGACAAAGAACCCTTTCAAATCCCGCGGGGTTGATAAGATCTAGGAGGATGAGATTTCATACGAGATTTGATAGCGAGAAGGGGATCTGGGAAATTCGAAAAGTTTTAGTCAGTTAGTCTTGGGACAGCGGAGAGAACAGTTAGCCTGGACAGCAGAGAGGGCAGTTGGTCCCTGGGAGCCGAAGAGTGCAGATGGGCCCTGAACACTGAACAGATAAGATGTGAGATGCCACTAGACGCTAGCCTTAGCAGAGGTCCAAAAGGAATGGGGTAAACCCCCTCTCGCAGACATAGATGAATTATAAACTGATGGAGTGACTGGAGATAGATGCAAGTTATATGCCTCCCTGCCTTTTCTGATGTTCACCTGACTGACATTGTCTTGTCTTCATTTCTCTTGTTGTTGTTTTGTTTCCCTTATGACACATGGGTGCGTTTCAGACACAGCATTGGGGTTTGTCAGACGATCAATACGGCCAGTGACGAGAGTGACAGAGAGATTCCGGACAGATTGCTATTGGTCATCAATATTCTCTCCGACGTCCTGTACTAACAATCCAGAGTATCGATCTGGGAGACTGCTATTGATAGTGATCAATATTCTCCCAGACGATTTGGACGAGAACAATGGTGAGATGTTACGACGCGAACATGTCTCATATAAGCAACCCACACCAAAACGTTTATTAAGCAACCCACACCTAAACGTTTATTTTTTATTTAAGCAACCCAACCCTAAAACGTTTATTTTAGCAACCCAACCTAAAAACGTTTATTTAGCAACCCAACCTAAAAACGTTTATTTTAGCAACCCAACCCTAAAAACGTTTTTTTAAAACGTTTAAGCAACCCACACCTAAAAAACGTTTATTTAAGCAACCCAACCCTAAAAACGTTTATTTTAGCAACCCAACCCTAAAACGTTTATTTTAGCAACCCAACCCTAAAAACGTTTATTTAAGCAACCCAACCCTAAAAACGTTTATTTAAGCAACCCAACCCTAAAAACGTTTATCTTAGCAACCCAACCCTAAAAACGTTTATTTTAGCAACCCAACCTAAACGTTTATTAGCAACCCAACCCTAAAAACGTTTTTTTAGCAACCCAACCCTAAAAACGTTTATTTAAGCAACCCAACCCTAAAAACGTTTATTTAAGCTTAGCAACCCAACCCTAAAAACGTTTATCTTAGCAACCCAACCCTAAAAACGTTTATTTTAGCAACCCAACCCTAAAACGTTTATTTAGCAACCCAACCCTAAAAACGTTTATTAAGCAACCCAACCCTAAAAACGTTTATTTAAGCACCCAACCCTAAACGTTTATTTAAGCAACCCAACCCTAAAACGTTTATTTAGCAATCCCAACCTAAAACGTTTATTTTAGCAATCCACACCTAAAAACGTTTATTTTTAGCAATCCACACCTAAAAACGTTTATTAGCAACCCACACCTAAAAACGTTTATTTTTAGCAACCCACAGTTAAAATACCATCACCAGAGTCCTTCAGCTCATTTCTAACTTTGAATATAAAAGTCTTAACTAGTTTCAAGTTATTGTTCATTCTGACACTGTGTAACGTTACGGCATCAATTAAGGAATACGTAACGTAGTGGGATCAGTTCGTGTATATGTGACGTTGTGGACCAGTTCGTAATATTTGTAACGTTACAGCTTCGATTCGTAATGTTTAATGTAGCGGGTCCAGTTAGTATTTAACGTAGCGGGTATCAATTAGGAATACGTAACGTAGCGCCTTTTCTTCTCGCACTACTATTCGAATCTTCGTACGTACGGTCGTTATTCCTTTCACAGTATCTGAATTAGCGGACGGTCGTTCGTTTACAACTGACACGATCTAGATCTAGCAGTCATCGTCTTCTTAGCCCCAAAATTCTTCCCCACTTCTTTTGGTCAAGGGAAGATATCACTTTACGCACGCCGCGTGCTCCTTCGTTACGGCCAATTGACTTTATCCACGGGTCGTCCCCTTTACGATAGTGACTTTACTATCTTGTTTGCGTCGTGAGTCCATTCATAAAAAGATTTCTTTCGTTGTAAATAGAGCAGACTAATAACACCGGGTTTACTTCTCAGAAGTTTATTATATTCCAAACTTCCTATAACTTTTGAGAGAGAGAGAGGTCCCTAATAATCTCTGTCTTAACAAGAGGTGTATTGTATATCAACTTCGAGTTTTTAGTCCTTAGTAAACTTCTCGGTGAACAAGCTTTTCTTAGCCTTTCCTTATCGTCTCCAGCGACAACAGCTTAACTCCGTACGATCACTGGCCCCGATCTCTGCCTGACTCTCCTTCTCCGCTCGCAGACGCTAACTGCTCTGATTGCAGACTCCAACTAACTGATCGTGATTCTATTCGCGGGTCTTAAATAGCATTTCTAGATAATCTTCCAGAAGATTCTACTTTAGAACTTTCGAGCCCTTTCGAGCCCTTTCGATTCGTTCCAATCTCACTGATCAACCAGAGTTCACCAACCTAAAAGATCAAAGATTTCTTGGAGTCCAAAAGACTGTGTTTTTCTTAATCCTAGACTTATCGTCTGCTTTCTCTCGTTAAAAAGATGTTATCTATCCTAACTACTTTTTCGGTGATTCCACAAAGACCACCCAGCAACTCAAGATAATCGGTAGTACATTTTTCTAAGGTTCTTTTCCAAGTCTGTCACAAGGCCACAAATATAGGTGCTGGGCGGCGATTACATAACAACTGTTTAAAAGTATAAATATCATTGCATAGCAGAATAAATTTATTGCGAAATCAAAGTCGTCTCCTGACACTATCTTTCATGTGAAGGTCAATAGGTACATATTTTCAGCAACTGGTGTCCTCTCCGATTTTCATTTAAAAAAAAGACGCATTTAATTGGTGGTTTCGCTGGCTATTCACATAAGAACCAGCAAAAAAAGTACCCTTTGGGCGGTGTAGAAATTATTTTTGGAAAGATTTTGCCTGAAATGTGGGAGTTAAAAATTCAGTGTCAGGGGGTTTGTATCATAAGTAAGTAAAATCATCAAATTTATTAAAGGAATAGATTAATAAAACAATTTCAAATGGAAACTTTGTTCTTAGTTTCCCCTTAAATAAAATGTTGCGCGCATCTATTAATTATTAATCAAATGATTATTTTGAATATTCATATAAAAATTTATATTTATATAAATTTTACTCAGAATCATAGGTATTTATTTATTTGTAAACTTTTAAGTTAACTTCTTGTTATTGAAAAAAAAGGCGAGAGTAAAAAAAAAATTAAATAATAAATACATAATACCGGACATGTATTTGTTAAAACTTGTTTAAAAAAAAACAACGTAGACCGTTTAATGTTGCATAGTCAAGTTATACGTATTAAGGATTTTGAATATAAACTAAATACTTATTGAAAACTTTTCACAATTCCTGAGAGTTTGTAACGTAGTGTCGGTTACAGACAGACAACGAATCTCCATTATTAATAGATACACCTTATACGCCTCAAGGTCTTGCTGTTTGGGATCATGTTACCTGGCCATAAAATCGTGATTGATCAACGCTAGCTGAGTCACCTAGGTGAAGATGTATAATGTTGAAAGACCTAAAACATATAAAGATCCTTGGATCATGTCCTTGTCGATATTTGTGGGTGCCTCTTCCAGATGTATTTGTTGATAAAAACATTTATCGGGGTAGCCAAAGCAGTATATCACCGACACTGTCGACAAGACTTTGAACACGTTGATTGTATTTCCTACAGAGTTGAAACTGTTGCAACTCAATTATCAAAGTTAATAGAGAAATAATAGGTAGAAATACATTGAGCATTAAGGATTGGGAAAGAAGGTTTACTAAGCAAGTAAACAAGGTGAACAGTTATCACTAGGTTGAATTAACAGATCCCGTGAGATACCGTAGTTACTTCCTTTCGAGGTTTTGTCTGATATTATTTATAGGAAAAACAAACCATTCCATTTTCATTATTTAGGTACTATATGGCAGTATGGCACAAAAAAGAGGTTATCTGTGTATGTCTCTAAACTGCATCTAATGGTGAGGCTCTAGTTCCATAGGTGTGAATTATCCCTTGATTTTCATTACTCCCAGGTCCACTTTTTCCAACATACCGTCGGATTCATTTCCATTTTCTAATATCTCTCTCTCTCTCTCTATCTATCTATCTATCTATCTATCTATATATATATATATATATATATATATATATATATATAGTGTGTGTGCGTGCGTGCATTCTCCATTACTTGAAAAATGATATCTGTAATTAAGACAACCCTATGCACACACACAGACACACACAATATATATATGTGTGTGCGTATACGAACTAAAAAGAACTATGATCTTCCCTCCTTACATTAGTCAGCTGATTAACAATTTCTTATATCTTCTATAAAATAGAAGACATATAAAACTATACCACATATGACAAATGTGTAAATGGGGGAGAACCTAATGCCTTTCACATCTACATTTAATATATATATATATATATATATATATATTAAGTTAAACCTAATGAGTCAGATTACAAGGACAAGATTCTTGTCCTGATGAGCTACTAAGCGAAACTATTAGTAGGTATTTCTGACTCATTAGGTTTAACTTTATTATTTGCTCTACTTAGGTATTACCCATTTTTTTTTACATTTATCTTTAGATAATCCTAGTAGGGTCCCATCAATGGGTCACATATATTTGTTTAAAAATGATTCGTATTCGATAGGATGCGTGCAAAAAACAAACTCTTAAGAAACAACTACACGAAAAATATAAATATGAATGTAGAATAGACATGAAATAACCCTGGGCTGGTTGATATGTTGTTAAAATCAATCAATCAATCAAATAGCCTGATCATTTATTTACAAGCACGGTAGACACGTGTTTGTTTACCGATTGATTTTAAAGACTTTTTAACCCATCTCTGGTTATTTTTGCTTGGAGGTTGGTGTTGTAACGCGCTTAGCGAAATAATAAGATGGTAGTCCAGTTGACGTTAACTACGAGAAGTGATCACTTCCGCCTTTTATTTGCAACTCAACAAGATGGCTGAAACAGTACTTCCGTTTCATAACAAAAACAATGGAAGAAACGGTGCTTCCGTTTCTTAGTATACCACAGTTAGGTAATCTCGTTCATTGCACATTAGTTATATTTTTATGTGGTTGTTTCTATAGCTTGTTTGGTTTGCATACGGTCCTATCAAATACAAATAATTTTTAAACAAATGAACCCTATATGGGACTCTAGCAGGAGCTACCACTCCGAGTCAGTCGACGTGGAAGTAACGGCTATGAAGGGGGGGGGGACAATCCACACTTTCCAGAACTAAATTCTCACCATCAGATACAGTTTACAGGACAAAATAGGCGAGACTGGTAGGATTTTACCTAGCACCAATGCCCATGAGAAACGTACGCATTCAACTATTCTCCCTCAAACTATGAATAAATAGTAGGGCAGACTGGGCTCTTTAACCTTGGTTAGGCAACCAATCTAGGAGAAGGAAAACTCTGAATTCAAACCTGTTACTCTGACGGTTTAGCTCAGTCGGTAGAGCATCCACCTCGGAACCACAAGGTTACGCGTTCAATACCGACCCTAAACAATTCAGCGCATAAGTAGCATAGCGTGGTAAAGTAGGGAGCTGATGGTACATGTGGCGCTCAATCTCAGACTTAAAAACTGGTCTAGCGCTGTCCGGCTGATACCAACAGTAGGCTACTCTGCCTACTTACTCTGCTTAAAAATACTTGTGTCACATCCTGCTCTTACATACCCAAGGACACGCTTCGGTGGGGGATTTTTACTCCTCTACAGGGGATACAGTCAGCGTATTACAAGCTACCCCCTCCCTAAGAACGATCACGTGACAGTGTATTATCTGCTAATCCTATGTGCAAATTATATTTATTTGCAAAATATTATTACTTTCACCTAGCGTAATACACGTGATAAATGTATGTATCCAACTATTCCCCCCACAACTGTGGGTGAATAATAGGGCAGACTGAGCTCTTTAACTATGGATTGGCAAGTTGATACTCAGCTTAAAAATACACCTTGTGAATTTTTTTAAATTAGTGAAATAGATCACTAATTAGGACTGAGCCTATTCTAGTAGTGACCACCCAAGCGGAGTTTAATAGGTTTGAATTCAAAGTTTTCCTTCTCCCAGACTGGTTTCCTACTATTTACCCATAGCTGGAGGCAGAGGAGTTGGATTCCTACCTTTCCCAAGTGTATTAGCGCTACGTGAACTGTAGCTTCGTCCAGGATTTGAACTCAGGTCGACGTATCCATTTCCTACGACTCAAAGCATTGCATTTCGAACATTGTGACACATCCTGCTCTTACATACCCAGGACACGCTTTAGGGGGCTTTATATCCATCTGCAAATGATATAGTCAGCGTTTTCTAAATCGCACACACCCTTACAGAGCGACATTTACCTGTGTATTTATTTATTTGCTATATGTGCAAATTATACCTATTTGCAAATTATTTTTTTCTTTCTTTTTTTATTTTTTTTTTTTTTTTTGTGACATTGGTTATTCAGAACTTCTGCGAGAAACGGTACCGTCCTTTTGGAAAATCAAAATTTCAAATTGCTTTTAGGATAACAGCCCGTGAAAATGGTTAATTTCTCAAGTTAATTAATTCCACGACTATTTTCGAATTCGTCTTCAAAAACTGTTCCGGCGTAAAATTGAATAAATTCAACGCATAAATTGTCGAGCAAGAAATTTGATTTGCTGTGTTTAATATAAATATGTTTTTGGCGGGAATTGGACTCTGTGAATCTCTTAATGAACACAGATGATTAAAACTTTGATTGAACTTCAATATCGTCTAACAAAAAAAAATATTTTCTCGTTTCTTTCTTCTTTTTTCATCAATTCCTAGCTGTGTCGTAATTTATAAATTAACAACGTAATTACATCTTGGTTTTTAGAATGAAATATTCAAATAAAAAGGAAAATAAAGATTCAGATTGATTTCAATAATTATTCTGCATTGATATTTAATACAAAATGTGTCACAATCTGAATTTTAGAGAAAAAAACACTAAGTCATCTTTATTATAATGGAGAATCGGTGTTTATCTGTAACCGAAACTACGTCATTGCTTACGTCACAATACCTTCTGGAAATGTTTATCAATGAGTAATTTATTGTCAAAATCATGAATGCATAGAATAAATATAATTCATTAACAATGTCGCTATGAAAAGCTGAGTTAGATTTGCTTCAAAACAGCCCATGTTATTAGTGCATTTAAAATCCTTCAATGTCTCTTACATATATCACCAAGAAATAAATGTTTACATAGTACTTGGTGGTGTTAATTTACATACTGATTTAAACAAAACCGGGATAAATAAATAATTACCTGATGTTATTTATCTCTAATATAATTTTTTTTTATTCTCCAGCGTATTAAAATCAATCCTATGAATGATTTGATATAGAAACCAATTAAAATATAATTAAGATAAATGTAATCTTTTTATATGCGTTCTTATTTAATTTTGTTAGTCTTTCTAATTGAATATATTTCACTAGATTAAGATTTAAATACTTACATCCGGTGAAGGGTGCACTTTCTTGTCAGAATTAATAACATATATTATGAAATGCCCTATGTATAGAACAAACAAAAAATGTTTTAATGAAATTAAATGATCTTAGGTAGAGAAGGTAATTACCCAACCCCTTCGCCACAAGCTGGATGTGACACAAGGTCATATGTTTTAGGCATCCAGCAAGGATCGAACTTGCTCTTCTATTGTAATGGATTTGCGAGACTAGCTTGCTAAATATTACATAACGATGGGACACCTTGATCTTATGTAGAGAATAGTATATCGACATTTTTGAAAAAGCATGAAATGCCCTCTGAATCAAAGACACACACACACACACACATATTTATATAATATTTATTTACACTAAACCTAAATGTTTGTTAAATGTAAAATAAATAAAGTGAATGTTTTTTTTGTTTTTATTTCAAAATTTTTAGCAATAATCAAAACAATAAAAAATCATTTTGTATAGTTAATTGTTTTATTCATTGATAAACCAAATTTAATTTTATCATTAAATATTATTTCAGGAAATTTTTTATGTAGAAAGTTAACTTTCCTAATTTCTATTCAAATTGTTTATTTTTTACTCCTTTAATGAATTGATGATTTTAATTACTAAATCATTAAATGTTGAATGCCCTTTTAAAGTTTTTGGCATATTTTCATGTTGTTTTTTATTACTTCAATCATTTATTCATTTTACTTGGATACTCCCCTCTGACATTGAATTTTAAATCCCACTCGGCTCAGGCTATATTTTTTCAAAACCTTATTTTACACCGCCCGGAGGGTGTTTTGTTATGATAGTATATATAGCGTAAACACAGTCAACGTGACTGACATTTCGTGACAAAAGTCCGATGATTGCATTGGGGAGAAACTATCAGTCACTGTAACTTCTATGTCTTCTCTATCCTAACGTCTATATATATATATAATATATATATATATATATATATATATATAAGTATTCACAGACACCGTGTTTCGATGTATAACGTCACTTCAGTGTGGCTAGACATTTGCAGGCTACCTCCAACCGGGATGGAAACCTGTTCGAATTATCATCAGTCAGGCTTATTAACCACTCGGCCATCAGCACCTACAGACTGGGAGGGGGGTTTTAACTGATATATATAATATATATATATATATATTAATATATATATATATATATATAACGGAAATAATGCTGCATTCGTTTTATAGGAGAGCTTTGCTTTTAAGCTTAGTTGACGACCGTCAGCGAAATCCCCTCCAAAGTGCTCAACCCAATAGATGGTGGGGAGCATATATATATATGATTCTCACCATTCTGGCATGAGTGTATTTAATTGATTTTTAACTAAGACTGATGAATATGTCATGGGGTTGGGCACATCTGTTCATTTGGCTGAACGAAACTTCAGACGATTTCTTCAATAAATTCCTAATTACTTGCACCATAAAAGTGTCTGATTTTGAAAAATAATAGTCGAGAGGGGGGGGGTAAGTTAAGCGGAGTACAAATTAAATGTTTATTTGTATCTCACAGACTGAAATTTATCTGATGAGTGTCAGAAGAAAGAATCGCCTAAGGATCAATGAATTCATTTATTTTCGGCTTTATTGAGGCCTTGTTAAATTATAGACAAGCTGTGTCTATTATTGACATGTAGTGTAAGCAACACACGTCCACATGTTATGATACGTTTCCCCTTAGGAAGCACACGTCGTGTATGCAACTTATCACGACCCCAAGCTCCCAAGCTATCGGTTAAATAGTACTAATACTGTTAATTCAGGCTGGTTTTGGCATTAAATGACCCATGATTGTTGATATGCCATTAAACAAAAAATAAAGGGAAATCATATACAAAAATTGTGGAGGCGTTGTGTAATGTTTATCGTCGGAGAAATGGAATATATATATAATATATATATATATATATATATATATATAAAGCAGGCGGAGTACAGCCGAACTGTGAGGGAGACTTTTCACAAGCGCTATACCAGGGAGATTATTTTTGCGTTTGGAGTGGAGCACCACGCTTGCTATCATCCCCCCACTTTACTGCTCGGTTCCAATATGTGCTACTCATTCGCGGAGTTGGCGAGGTCCAGTATCGAACCCGGAACCTTACAGTGCCGAGGCGGATAATCTACCGACTGAGCTAATCCGTTATATTTATGCATTGGAACAATGTGATAATATCAATATGAACGTTTTCAACAAGTAGTTAAAAATCCGTGTTAGATAATAAACTAGCGGTATATATTATTGGCATGTAGTATAGTTACGTTTACAAAGATTCTAACTGTTATGATGACACCTAGTGTGATTGACAAGTGATGACCCTGAGATCATTTGAAACATTGGCTTTCATTGGACAAGAAAGTCGTGTGACTAAGTGCTCTTTGAAAAGTTAGATTTTTAATAAAGTATCAGTTAGTTGGAAGCTGTTGAAATATTCACATCGGTTCTATTTCTGATCGGGCTGGCTCACTGATTTGCGAAGCGAATTACATAATGGCAATAAAGGCATACTCAAACACTCCTAAGATTACCAAAACTGGAGCTTCACCATTGAATTGCGTTGTGTTACGCAGGATATAGCTCTTTTGTGTTGTGGGTATTACCTCTCTGCAGAGGATTCAGTCAATGTGAATATAAGTGTTATGTTTCAATACAATTCTTTCTCTCCCTGTTAGTGGAGCTTTGGTAAGACAGACTGTATCTCCAACAGAGGTTTAAGACACACAACATTATAAGAGTAAAGATGTCTCCGAGTGTAATTGACAGGATATGCTCCCTGAGATCATTTGAAAGCTCGACCTTCTTTGGACAAGAAATTTATGTGAGCAAGTGCTTTTAGAAAAGTTTGAAGGTAGATTTTAGTTAAGAATCAGTCGGAAACTGTTGAAGGCTTCACATCAATTTTGATCTCTACTCCGACTGGCCCCCCTGGTATTCGGGAAACAAGTCAAATTTTTGAACATCCTCGATAAATAGAATTGTGTACATAAAAATTCGGTCGGGTAATTCATTGCTGTAAAACAGCGTGGCGTCTCAGATGTGACGGCATGGCGAGGAAAAAAGATGGCGGCAACGAGAGAAGGGGAGACAATGCGATGAGCTGGGCAATCGTAGAAAAGACGATGTAACAGTCTCTGTATTAACACATCTATTTACATTTAAATGGAAACCTCCAAGGGTCACAATAAACAAGCTCAGAAAATAGCGTGTTCCTACCGACCGAGTAACCTCTGCTGCATTCGAAAAATAATGACATGTGATATGATAATCACGTGTTATAATCTCATGTGTCTAAAGTCAAATGTTGGCTTAGACCTTTAGATTTATCATCAACTTCTCTTGGCTCTCTCTCACGCGCGCGCGCTCTGACTCCCACCCTCTCTCTTTCCATCCCTATTGGACATCGATCTTAGCAAGTCTTCTAGATGTCATCTAGTGTCCGTAAAGAGTTGATGAATTTCAATCTTGCTAACTAGTAAGCACTTAGGTGCCCCTATGTAGGTGCCGATAGGAAAACACCACTTCTGAGTTCGTTCTTACTTCTCCAACAGTCTTTGATCGTCTTACGGGTGGTATGTAGGGTGATATTTCCAAGATTTGTTCAAAACAACAAGCAGCATTTAGGCTTTATACAATTTAGCAGTTGCTTCAAATGTTTCGTAAAATAAGTCGTACAAACTATACAGTTGTACAAACAATTACTACGCTTTATTTATATTCTGACAACGCTACACCACTAGCGAAACATATCAATTTGATTTTCTAAACAATATTAATTTTTTGTCATAATGCTGGATTTGATTACAAACATCTAAATAATTTTCAAACAAATGTATTTGGCCCATATGATGTTTGATCAAAAAGTATTGAGACTGAAGTTTTACAATTTTTAAACTCTAAAATTTCTAAAAATCTTTATGAAGGTGCGTTGCATAGCTGAACAACTTATATAATAGGAGTAGCCAAACTTGCTTAATGTATGAGCCACAAAAGATAAATGTCTTCAACTGGGAATCATATGGCCCCCTGAGGAAATATAACATTTTTAGGGTCCAGGCTAGCAATGAATATTTAATCATAAAACTACAAGAGGTTTTTAAACATCGAATGGCTATGGTGGAACCACTATAGCACAATTGGAATGAAAGGGATACATAGGTAAAAAAAAAATAGTTAATAACCACTGATTTAAGGAAACGGTGCTTTCAATGTGACTTGATTAAAAGCATTTTGGATGATTGTTTCGGTTGAGTGCGGGATCTGTGAGGCCCAGCCGTGCTTTGAAGATATGTCTGCTTGCCGCCAGCGTCTCGCTCGCGCAGCCTTCTAACGCTGGTCCTTTGTTTAGTTTAGAGAAGTCTCTTTCTTACTGACACACGTGTTAATTGCAACGGCATCCTTGAAGAAGCTGCTTAAGTGTGCTTCATGTACTGTTCCGATCTCGCTTTTTCTGCCAAGCTTTTTTTAGGATCTAAGTTGTGCAGCCATACATTAGCACTGACATGGCTACAGCTTGAAAGAATTTTCGTTTTAAATCAGATTTCCATATGATATATTTATATATCGTCCAGAAGCACCTCATGTGGTCTAATGGTTAGCAAGCTAGATTTGCAAACCATTGTTAGTGAGTTCGATTCTTACTGGGCGCCCCATACTTCTGGCTTTGTGCCAAATCTAAGCTAAGCTTAGTAAATAACTATATATTGTCCAGGTTAATGGTAACATGAAACCTAAAATGTTTAATCCCTCTTTTTCTGATGCAGCTATCATTGGGGAACGAGAAAATAGAAAATTTGATTTAAGAAAGCAAATCGTAGATTACAACAAATTTACTTGTTCCCTAATGGTACCTACATCCAGAAATTAAGATATAAAAAGTTTAGTTTCGAGTTACCTTTACCGGGTTTTTGTTTGTTTGTTTTTTGTTTGTTCTTTTTGTTGTTTTTTTGTTGTTTTTTTTGCTTGTATTAATATCAATTTTTTCTCCGGGTCGTCTCTAGGTCTCAGCTCTCATCTCACTGTGGGGTTTGTGATCTTCAGCCGTGTTTCAAAGATATATCTACTTTTTTTAGTAGATTTAGCAGGATCAATAGCATTTTTCTCATGATTATAAACCCTTAGCTGAGTGTGGGATCGGGGGGGGGGCGTGTTTCAAAGATTTTTCTGCCTGTGGCGCTTTCGCGCAGACTCCCAACGCTGGACTTTGTTTAGTTTAGAGAAGTCTGTTTCTTACTGACACAAGGGTTAATTGCAACAGCATCCTTCAAGAAGCTTCACACTTGTATGTGTGGGGTGGGGTGTATTGATTGCAATAACCTCGGCCTATTGATTGGCCTTTTCAGAAGTAGAGAACAGCATTAACCTTGATTATAACCTTTTCTGAGAAGAAAGGCAAGTAACGTTTAATCAGTACTGAACATTACTTTCCTTATCACCCGAAATGGTGCTATCATTTCTGTCGCTTCTGATGACATTCAAAAGGGAAGACCGCTGGCTAAATATCAACAATTAGAGGTCCATCATTAAGACAGAAAGATCTTCCCTTTGGCACCTTCCATGGCTACCAGGCACGGCACACTCTGGCGTACATAAAATCTCTAAATGCCTAATATACTTTGAGATAACACAATTTCTCATCATTTAGTCTTTAAATACGACCGGTCTTCGCTTAGACATGTTTAAGACTTTAGGTTATTGCATGAGACATGCAATTTTATACTGTTATTTACGTAGACAGAAGGGTCTATACTTTTAACACATACATACACAGATATGCATATATATATATATATATATATATATATATATATATATATATATATATGTCTGGCTATATATACATACGTACGTCTGGCTATATATATATATATATATATATATATAATATATATATGTCTGGCTATATATACATACGTACGTCTGGCTATATATATATATATATATATATATATATATATACGTACCTCTAGCTATTGTGTGCTATACATAAAACTCTGACTAATGGACTGAGCTCAGTGGTAATATAATTTTGATATTTAAGGTATTAAATCTGCTATACTAATACTAACATTAGGTACGTTTTTCCAACTTTTATTTTATAGTTGTAGACGTTCACGTCTTCTGGTAATTTTTAGAAGATCGGTATCTAGATGGGGAAGAAGTTGTCCCATATTTTTAACTCCAGTGCTTTCAAACATTTCTCTGGTCGTCCTCGGGGGATTTTTGGTTGTAGTGTTTGTATAATATATATATATAATATATATATATATATATATATATATAATTCAGTCTGTCTATCTCTTTTTCTTCCTAACTTTATATCCCAGTGTTTTCATATTTATTTATCCCTGTCTGTTCATATCTATCTCAAGCACTGTTTATCTCAGTCAGTTCCCGGTTCGATACCAGCTCTCGCTTAGTATAAGTAGCACATATGCAGCACGACTTGGATCTGTGTGGTAAAGTAGTGAGCTCATGGTGGGTGTGGTGCCTCATTTCAGACGCAAAAACAATCTTCCTGGTCTAGCGTTATTGCTGACTTTTTACGGCATATCAACCACAGTGGGTCATTTAATGCCAGCAAAGCTTTGAAAGATTGGTAGCGATAGATGGAAGAATTTTTTTCAAACTAAACTTTCTTTTTGTAAATAAATTTTCTATTTAACCCATATATGGGACACTAATAGGTACTACCACTCCGGATCTAAGTGGACCTTGGAGCAATGGGGATGAAGGGATGCTCCACATTCCCAAGACCTCCAGAACTGGAACCTCGGAATCAGTTAGTTTAACGTCATACGGAGGACAGGAAGACCCCCAGACACTGCCTTGTATCACTCATATGATAAAAATGGTTGGGGCTTGCCATAAGGGAAATAGGGTAGAGACAATTATATAGGTGCTAGGGGTTGACATGACCAGCTGATTGATCGGAGGGGGCTCTCCGACCGCTCTTCTAGCCGAAGTAAGGGTCAAAGTGGGGTATTGCATGTCATGAACTGGTCATCCAACAGGATTCCGTCCTTAAGTATCACGGGTCGCTACCCACGGCCAACAGTTAGCCCCATTAGCAGAGGTGCTGTCGCTGTATTCTAAAGCCCCAGCCGACAGGTATTCTCACATGTATGTATTCATCAATTTATCTATCTACCTTAGTCTATTATATCTATTTATGTATTTTATGTATGTATTTATATGTCTATCTGTCTTAGTCTATTCAAATCTATTTATCTATCTATCTACAACTTTGAGGAATATCAAATATGATACAATGTATCAACGCCATGAGGTATACATTTCGGGGGGAGCAGTAAACGTGTTCACTCTCAGCCCTGAATTAGTCACGTGTTTAACGCAGTTTATTATCTCTACTAACAACCTTATTTGAACTTTGGCCGTTTTTTCGGCTCTGTAACGATGGCATGATCCTTAATTGGAAAGTGAGTGATAATTAGCGACGGTATTAATTAAATACTGACTTTCCATAGCATGGAATCAAATTCTGATCGTATCAAAAGGCTAAGTAGTCTCGAGTATCTGTGAGAGAAATGTCCACCTCTGCATCAAGTTGGGTTAATTGTACGGAAAACGTTGTGGAGACTCAAGTTCAGCCAACCCGTCGACAAACCAGATGTAATGTAATAAAATATTGTATTAAATTAGAAAGGCTAAAATTAAATAAAAACGCAGATAAAATGATTTGAAACAGAGGGGGGATATAATCGAAAAATAGAACAACTGAAACTTACTCTTCCCTCACTTTAACTATTTAGTTAAATCAGGAAGTAAAGAATAAAATTACATTTATTTCTTCTTGTTAATGGATTTCTTTTAAGATTTCTTTAAGAGATTCATATTCATTGAGATATAACCAAACAATTAGAAATCAATAATACTCGGAACATATTTATTAAAATCAAATTTTCAATATCAATATGCAAATTAGCCTTCCCGTTCACACTGTAAACCACTAATTTCTTGTATATATAAATACAATTGCATGTGATTAATATGTAGATATGGGCAACAATATCAATAATATAAAACAATTTTATTAATAATTGAGGTTTAAATAAAAATAAAATCATAGAGAATGTGATGTATAATAGCAAAGATAATTGTGACTTGAGTGGTGATAAGAAGATTTTGCTTATTTCGTACGTGAATCTGTTGTAGAATATACAAACTCAGGGTCTTATCATTTTTAGACGAGTTTCTTTGCCCAACGGGTCATCAATATAACCATCATCATTATCATCACGACATGCTATTATTGCTGGATTGGTCTTCTCAGATGTATATATGTATATATATATATATATATATATGTGTGTGTG
Source organism: Doryteuthis pealeii (assembly GCA_023376005.1). NCBI lineage: Eukaryota > Metazoa > Mollusca > Cephalopoda > Myopsida > Loliginidae > Doryteuthis > Doryteuthis pealeii. Next base: position 104,915,571 of record CM042154.1, read on the forward strand.
TGTGTGTGTATGTATGTGTGTGTGTGTGTATAAATATCAAAAAGTTCAGGAAAATGTTCCGGCTACAAAAGAAAGTTTAAAAAATATATAATAAGTCCAACAATACAATAGATGAAGATAGAAAATTTCAGGAATCTGTAATGATGACAAATTCGTAGTGTCGGGATCCTTATTATATTCGAAATTTGAGCCTCCGGTGATATAATTTAAATAATTCCAATTTTGTTTTTTCTTTGGACAGTATGAAAGGTAAAATGGATAGGAATCCGACGATATGTGTAGAAAGTTTGTAGAAAAAACAAGACGTTAAAAGTTTTGCTGACAGATATATATATATATATAGTCATCTATCTATCTTAGTCTATTCATATTTATCTTTCTATCTACAAGGGAATATCAAATACAGGAGTACCTTGACTTACGAGTGCCCCAACTTAAATGTTCCGAGTTACGAGCCCTAGAAAGTTGCTTTGTGTTGAGAGCTAAAATCTGGGATACGAGCGAGCTTCAGATACGCTTATGTTAACAAGTTCACTAAAAAGATTTAAGTTTCCAAATTTATCCAAAGAAAGACATTATTTATTTATAAAAAAATATACTTTAAACATATTCCAGCAAATAATTCATTACATTCAATTCTATTATATTTTCGTACTAATTTTCGTATATAAAAATCTATTTTTAAAAAAGGTTTTCACTTATCCCAATCCCGTTATTTTAGAAAAGAATCAATCACTCTTCAGACAATACTTTTTCCATTCTAATATCTTGATGATTGTCTAATAAAACCCGAAACGTTTTAACGTCATCTTCAGCATCAATAATAAATTCATATCTTTTTTTAAGTACTTTATTTTCTAGATATTGTCACACTTATTTTCATATTTTACTCATATATATAATGGAGAATGAATGTGAAAGGTTTTAGCATATGAAACTACAGTTACGGGAAATTAACACATAATATTTCATCTCTGATTTTATATATATATATAATATATATATATATATATATATATGTGTGTGTGTGTGCGCGCACGCGCAAGAGTTGATAATGCCAATTATTTTTGGAGCCTAGGCAAAAGTGAACATGTCTCCAAAGCAACACCATCTTCCAATTCCATTCCATAGTATTTACCGTTGTGCTGTATTGAGTAAATATGAGAAACTTACTTGCTAAGTGAGATTTTCATTTTTCTAATATGTCGGTGTTCGAGTTCAGCCAAAAGCTTTGGTTTACAATATTGATGTTCAAAGCAGGCATATTTTTCTGTTTTGACCTTGTGTCATATCTGTCTTTTTATCTATTTATCTCGATCCATTCACTTGTATATATGTATGTACGCATGTATTTATCTATCTACAACAGTGAACATTAATGTATAATATGTATATATGTAATTATTTATCTATCTTAATATCTACGTATATATGTTGGCAGATAGGTATCCATCTATCTATATCTATCTATCTATCTATCTACCGTGGTCTATTCATACGCATCTCCATCTAAGTAAATATCAAATACTTACATGGTGGGAGAGATAGTTTTATATTTCTGACTGGAGCCAAAGATCAGTGTTCGAGTCCAGCGAGAAGACACAATTTCTAATAGTGATGTCCATAGCAAGCATATACATCTAACTTAGAAGATTGTGCAGCGTAGACTTTCTTGCCTGATTTCCCCCGTTTGGTCTCATGTCTAACTAATCTATGTTTAGAAGATCTTTTTAGTTATCTGTTATGTGTGTAAATAGTTGTTAGTTCTCTTCAGCCCTGATCAATGAATTAGCAAGTAAAATTGGCTGTCATTGTTGAAGTGATTTGCTTTCAAGAAACAACCGTTTACCAAGTTAGCCGAACAAAACACAAGTTGTTTTCTAAGAGGCACTTATCTACACTTTTGTTCAGCGGCCATTTTTATTGTCTAGAATTTTCAGAAGAGCCATTAACATTACATTTTTTTGTCTGAATCTCTAGCATGTGGTATTATCTTTAAAAAAAAATGTTTTCTAGGTGTTATCAGACTATTGTCCTCATCTTGTTTGTTATTATATTCATATTTTGGTCGTTCTACTCTTCCGAATTTTGGTGCATTCGGCAGCCTTCAGAGAATTACGAATCAAACACTTTATTCAAATCACAAGAGTACTGCCAAGTCTGATAAGCTTAAAATAAGCGTACTGTATCCCCTACAAAGGAGTAAAGCCCCAAGGGTAGTCCCATGTATGACACTAATGTGCATCTGATGGTGATGTTCCAGTTCTGTGGATATCTGGGTAGTGTGGAGTATCCCTTCATTATCTTTTTTTTAAATCTTTTCTTGATGTAATCAGACTATTGACTTCTTTTTTATAGTCACGCTTTGGCTGTTCTACCGTTCGGACTTATGTTGCAGTCGGTTGCCTGCTAGGAATTACGAATTAGACCCTTTATTCAAATCACAAGAGTATTGCCCAGTAGGAGGGGGTTAGAATACGCTGATTGTATCCCCTGCAAAGGGATAAATCTCCCAAGGAGTGTCCAGCTTGTGACATTAAAGTGCGTCTGATGAGGCTACTCCAGTTCTTGGTATCTGGAGAGTGTGGACTACACTTTCACTGCCATTAGTATCTGGTTCACTCTAATCCAAAATGACAAAAGGTGGAGGCCAACCGAAATATTGAAAAAATAAAGCAAACCCAGGGCAAAACAATTGTTATATTTTAGAATTATATATTTTTTAATGTTTTTTGTTCACTTTTTATATATTTTCTATGCTTCCAATATAATCGAAAACGTTCACAAGGACAATATATTGATACACAACTATATGTATATATATATATATATATATATATATATATATATATATATATATATATATATATATATATAATGTGTGTGTGTGTGTGTGTGTGTGTGTGTAATTTCAAAATTTGCTTTTTGGAGCATTGTTAAGTAAAGTATATTATTGTTTTGAAGTCAATTACAATGCGTATATCGTATAAAATTCGATAATTCCACGTCACGCGCGTTATTTGCCGAGTTTACTTGTCATGATTATTTTTAATAATTATCAAATTTTATACGATATAAGCATTGTAATTGCCTCCAAAAAAAATATATAGGGGTGGGTGTTTGATATACTGATCATTGGTACATAAGAATGGTATATGTAAATCAAGTTAAATATATTTGATAAAGGCATGAAACCAAGTTTCCCTTATCCTAGTTATAGGTAGAACAATTTTAATTCCTTAGACTCTGTGAATCAAACAGTGTATAAAGACATCTTTGCATTCAAATCCTCTATTCAAAAATACAAAACGACAGTTTCCCTCCACTTCATTTGTTGTCCACGTACCTCGACAATGCCCTCACAATTACCCCCTATGAATGATAAGAGAAATACCGAAGAGACCCCCCCTCAACAAGAGAACTGCATGTGTACACAATATTGAATTGGATATAATTGTATTGGGACTCATGTCAAGTGTCCATTTTCTAAGACGATTACATAACCGGCGCCTTCTAATGCAGTTAGAAGGCACCAGTTATATAGTATCCTAATACAAGTGATACTAATATAAATGATTTTTAAACATATCTGTTTGACACACGCATGGGACCATAACATGTACTACTGTTGCATATTTCTTTTATTATCTTATATCATATTCTAATGCTTTCTATCTTCTGCTGGTCCGCATCGGATTTTCTTTCAGGTCAGAGGTTCTTCTTCATCGGTCTCTCTCTCTCTCTCTCTCTCTCTCTCTCTCTCTCTCTCTCTCTCTCTCTCTCTCTCTTTCTTTTCATCTCTCTCTCTCTTCTTGCTTTCTTTTCATACTTCTCTCTCTCTCTCTCTTCTGTAGATCTTCTTGCTTTCTTTTCATACTTCTCTCTCTCTCTCTCTCTCTCTCTCTCTCTCTCTCTCTCTCTCTCTCTCTAGATCTTCTCTGCTTTTTCTTTTCATCTCTCTCTCTCTCTCTCTCTCTCTTCTTTCTACTCTCTCTCTCTCTCTCTCTCTGTAGATCTTGCTTTCTTTTCATACTTCTCTCTCTCTCTCTCTCTCTCTCTCTCTCTCTCTCTCTCTCTCTTCTTGCTTTCTTTCTCTTCTCTCTCTCTCTCTCTCTTGCTTCTTTTCATACTTCTCTCTCTTCTCTCTCTCTCTCTCTCTCTGTAGATCTTGCTTTCTTTTCATACTTCTCTCTCTCTCTCTCTCTCTCTCTCTCTCTCTCTCTCTCTCTCTCTCTCTCTCTCTCTCTCTGTAGATCTTGCTTTCTTTTCTACTTCTCTCTCTCTCTTTCTCTCTCTCCTGGCTTTCTTTCATACTTCTCTCTCTCTCTCTCTCTCTCTCTCTCTCTCTCTCTCTCTCTCTCTCTCTCTCTGTAGATCTTGCTTTCTTTTCATACTTCTCTCTCTCTCTCTCTCTCTCTCTCTCTCTCTGTAGATCTTGCTTTCTTTTCATACTTCTCTCTCTCTCTCTCTCTCTCTCTCTCTGATCTCTCTCTCTCTCTGTAGATCTTGCTTCTTTTTCATACTTCTCTCTCTCTCTCTCTCTCTCTCTCTCTCTCTCTCTCTCTCCTCTGATCTTCTTTCTTTTCATACTTCTCTCTCTCTCTCTCTCTCTCTCTCTCTCTCTCTCTCTCTCTCTGCAGATCTTGCTTTCTCTTCTCTCTCTCTCTCTCTCCCTCCCTCCTCTCCCATTCTACACTCTTTCTTTATTCTTTTTCTGGTGCTTTCTTTCTTTTCATGACATTTTAATCAATTCAGGCACACGGGGACTTAATTTCGAGTACTCATCATTTTATTCAATTCCCCACTACCATGTTAACTCGTGCGCTGGGAGAAACAGCACAGAGACGCAACATGCATCTGACCCCTACGGCCGCTATATGGCTGTTTGATAAAAAATGTTAACTAACTTTAACTTTCCCAATGCTCACCCGATCACGTGACTCCCTAAGCCAATCAGTCCCGCTTCGGACGACCTCAGGGTGAAACATTCTCAATCAATACTTTTGGAGATTTTCCATTACCCGTTAAATTTAAATTCTAAATATAATTTCTTACTAAAATGATAGGCAATGAGTACTATTATTTCTCAGGATTTTTAGACACATGGCGCAACGGGTATAGAGGTTGAATTAATGCAGTTCTACGTGACAATCATATGTAGGTTGAAGGTTCAATCCTGACTACAGGCGAAAATAACATAGAATACTAAATATAGCTTAACACTCGTAACCGGCCGTGGTTAACGGAATGGGAAAATCTACCCCAATGGATTAAATAAAGGGTTCGGTTCGAAGTTCTATGAAGGCTCCTGATTACGACATGAGTTCAACTAGAGAGTTCCCCAATTCGATGAGAAAGTTCTCAAGTTCAACAATAAACACCTGAAAAAGACCAGGGGCACATCGGCCAAAACGTTGCGTATATAACAATAAAGATGATGACAGAAAAATCAAGATAAGACAGACTATCAGTATGTAACTCTACCAATCCCAGTCAGAGTGAACCTGATATTCTGCATTCTGCATAGCACCAGAACTGGAGCCTCACCAATGGATACAATTTAATGTCATACGCAGGACGCACCAAAAGCAAATTGCATGGCTGAATAGATAAACTATCGGCTTCGAGAATCGATGTTCGATTATGTTTTTTTTTTATAGTCCAGATTTTCCACATTCTCTTTCTGGAACTTTCTTGGCTCATCGGAAATTTCCACGGGAAAGCTAACCAGCGGGTTAGTTAATTTTCAACACTACAAATACCGGGGCCTCCATCTTATTTCCTTAAGTAGCTGATTCTGTCAGCATTCCTGAAGATTCCAGTGCCGTTCCGAACCGTTTTCTCCATCTCCATGCGACGAGGATCCGATTACATGAAATATCCATTTCGTGTGGAGCGGGAACGAGTCGCAGAATCGACCGGACAACTCGGGAACCAATAAGATTGCCAGTTTTATTTGATAGAGATATAGAATCGATGTCACCTTGGGATAAATCTATTAGGAGACGATGCTTTTAATTTTAGATCTTCTTTTTCTCTTCTGTTCTTCATCTATTTTTCACTTTAGTGGTTGTTTCTTTGGTTTGCTTCTCATTTCTTATTCATCCCTCTTTGTTTCTCCACCCTCCCTCCCTCCCTCTCTCTCTCTCTCTTACCGTCTCTCTCCCTCTCCCTCTCCCTCTCCCCCCTCTTCTTCTATACGTACTATTGCGCTTTATTTATTTTTGTCATATACATGCATCTCTAAATCCCTTCTTATTTTTCTTCTTTCTCTTCGATCTCTCCCTTCCCCTCTTACCTCCCATCCTCTCTCTGTGTTCTGTGGTCTTTTTTGCTCTTTCTTTGTTTTTTCATACATTATTCATCATTCATTGTTTCTCGTGTTCTCTCTCCCTCTTTCCCTATCATCCTTCCTCTTTCTATTTCTTCAATAGGTCATCTTGCATTTTCTTTCTTTTCATGACATATTCAAATTTCCCGGCCTCTGTCTCTCTCTCCCTCTCTCTCTTCTCTCTCTCTCTCTCTCTCTCTCTCTCTCTCTCTCTCTATATATATATATATTATATATCTATCTCATATATATATACAAAAGTCCTTTTATGCTTTCTTTCTTTGTTCTCTGGTTCTCTGCTTTTCGCTTAATATCCATTTTCTTGTGCTCTCCCTTTCTCACTGATCCTTTTCTTTACATTTTCCCTTCCTGTATTGTTCCATCCTTTCTCTTTTTCTTTCTTCGTTTCTTATTTCTCTCCTTCCTCCCTTTCTTTCGCTTTCATTTTTCCTGTCCTCTCCTTTTTTTTATTCTCTCTTTCATTCTTACCTCTTTTCCTTTAATATATTATGTCTATCTTTACTTCTCTATTATTTCGCTTTCATTTTGACTGTTACTACTACCTTCACTGACACTCTGTTCTTCCTCCCACCCTATTCTACACCTCTCTCTCTCTCTCTCTCTCTCTCCTCTTTTATTTTATTTTATTCTTCTCACACACTTCATTTTCTTTTTCTTCGTTCTTACCTCCCGCTCTGTCAGCCGGAGCTGTAGAATATACCAGCTGAACTTCTGCAGAGGGGTAATACCCCCAACAGGCTGTTGGCAGCGACCTGTGCTGCTTAAGGGCGAAATCCTGGTCGCTGAACATGTCCACAATACTACTCTGCGACCCTAACTTGAGACTAGACGGGCGGTTGGAGAGGCTCCCTCCAATCAATCGGCAGTTCACACCAACTCCTAACACCTATATGATTGTCCTAACTCTATTGTATTTTTGACACTGCTTGAGTGGTACTTAGCTGCTGTTATTCAAACCAACAGTAGGCTAACTAACTTCAATAGGTGTCAGTGTCCTAGGTGAGACGTTAAACTGCATCCATGACAGACGTTCCCATTCTGGGGAGTGCGGAGAACTCTTTTATTGCCATTACTCCTAGGTCCTGTTAGAAAACATATTCAGCATAAAATAACCCAAGCATGATTAATATGCCGTAAAATTCAACTAACCAATCCACTCTTCCTTTTCTCCTCATTCCATATCAATACTTCCTTCGAGGTCAATTTCATAAGCGGAGTTTAACAGGTTTGAATTCAGAGTTTTCCTTCTAAACTGGTTACCTAGCCATGGTTAAGGAGCCCAATCCGCCCTACTATTTACCCATAGCTGGAGGGAGAGTAGTTGGATTTATACCTTTACCACGGATATTAGCGCTATGTGAAATGCAAACGGCCTCGTCCAGGATTTGAATTCGTGTCATTTCCTAAGTCTCTAACCATTAAACCACGTATCTCCACTAGAATGTCTATATAACTGACATATTATTCACTAAGTAAGCAACTATGTCAAGTGTAACCGCCGGATTCACTTAAAACAACAAATGCGTTTCATGCGTTTCTAATAACCTAATGGGCCAGACAACAAGAGTGACAATTCAGATCTCCAATGAATTAAAAAAAGAAGAAGAAAAAACACCATATTATTATAAAGTGGATATCGTTGATAACACTCCGGTTCAGTGTTGAATGTTTGCCCACTGGTGAAATCACTCGGCCAACAATGACATGATTAAAAATTTGTACAATAATCAGTAGATGGTACGGTTGAGTTGATATTTAAAATGATGACTCGTTAGTCAGCGATCAGAGAAGTGTAAAGTATAATGTCTCATTTCACTGGTAAAAATCACGATATTAAAAAAGAAAGTGTGACTTCCGGTAAGGGTTATTTGGACAAAGTATTGGTTTTGAGGTTAAGTAATAGGATTAAGAATGTGAAGATACATACGATGGTGGTTATGGAGACCCATGGTGTACTGGTTAGACTTGTAGGAAATGGAATTGTCCAAAAGTTCAAATCGTGGACAATGCCGTTTGCATTTCACATAACGCTAATAACCTTAGAAAAGGCATGCATCCAACTACTCTCCCTACAGCTATGGCTAAATAGTAGGACATACTGAGCTATTTAACCGTGGCTAGGTAACCAACCTAAGAGAAGTAAAAACTCTGAATTCAAACCTGTTAAACTCCGCTTAAGAAATAGACCTTGTGTCGCATCCTGCTCGTGCGGAGGGATTGGTAAATAAATACATGCGAGGTTCGTTCAAAAAGTGCTAAGCCTCACTCAGGTATTTTATGGCTGCTCGTGCTCTGTTTTGTCCATTTTTTTTTTTTTTTTTTTTGTATGGACAGAAATTAGAAGAGAAGTTTAGGTGAGCTTTATTTAGTTTTTTAAGAAGTGGTTCATATTTTTACGCGAGGCTTCGAACTTTTTGAACAATTTTTATTATTTAGATTTTTCGGAATATTGTCCTCATCTTTATTGTTATATACACAACACTTCGGTCGCTGTGCCTCAGGCATTCTTCGGGTATTTAATATTGAACTCGTGAACCTTCTTATCGAACTCAGGAACCATGTCGTAATCGGGAGCCTTCACAGTATTTCAAACTGAACTCTTTATTTAATCCATTGGGGAGAATTTTTTTCGTTCCGTTAACCATGACCGGACACAAATGCTAAGCTATATCAAGTATTCTTTCTTATGTTATCCCGTAACAGGGAATGAACCTGCAAACAACTGATGATTGTCATTTATAACTGTATCATATTTGTTGCTCCGTGTGTCCAAAGGGGCAATAATACCAATTATCAAGCCTTATATTAAAAAATCAGCCGTTTTTAACGACTCTCGTATATGTATATATGTATCTATCTATCTATCTAAGTTTATAAGTCGGCTTCTGATCTTAAGAGACATATGGGGGTGTATAAGCATCAACTTTTATCATCTGATCCATCCGATCCAGTGAGATGGACGCCTTTTCTTGGTCATATTTGCATCAAACTTCTGCTGTTTGGATCTGCAGCGGAACTGATGAGTCATTTGAGGGCTCATGAGAGGAAAGGTTCTGGTTGTAGGATTGGGGAGGACAACCGTGATCTGTAAAGATTGTGCTATTGCTATCCGCCTATCTATCTGCGAGTACCGTTTACAAAGTTATAAGCCTCAGCCAAATACTTTGACTACTCGGGCCTCTGTTTTGTTCATGTTTAGATTTGTCTCATACCTCTCACGTTTGCATAAACATCACCAGCACAGAAAGTGACCCTTTTGCCTAGCAAATTTCCCCCACGGCTATACCAAATTCCCTACTGCAAAAGGATCAAGTACTGGTTTACAGACAAAACAAAAGAAGGCAGGGATGTTCATGTAGTGCTATTTCAGAGTAAATAAGTCATTTGAGCGAGATCTGCTGCCAGCGGTTAGGGTAGGATTGCAGTGGGAAGATAGCCGGCTCTTTCACCTCCATTTAAAATTTCCTGAATTAGGACAACATGTGATGTAATTACGTATTTACCAACACCTTCATACGAGTGGGATGTGACCATTCTCGCAGACAGATTGCCTGACCATGGTTAAAGAACTTAATCTGCCCTACTATTTACCCATAACTGGGGGGGAATAGTTGGATGCATTCATTTCCTCAAGTAGATTAGCGCTATGGGAAATGCAAACAATCAGTCCAGGATTTGAAATCTCGTTGTATCCATTTCCTACGAGGATAACCATTACACCGCGGTGCCTCTACATGCTGTGACGTGAGGGGTGTGCGTGGTGTAATGATTAGAGTCGTAGGACATGGGCTCGTCGACCCGAGTTCAAATCCTAGACAAGGCAGTTTATATTTCACATAGCGCTAATACCCTAGGAATAGGTATGCATCCAACTACTCTACCTCTGTTATATAGCGGCTTCAAATTCACGACGCTAAATTCGTGTATGTTAGTACTGGAGTGTTCACTGTACCCAAAGCGATGTATGTTAGTAGTCAGCTACTACCGACTACTGGACTTCAATAAACAACAGATACGTATGTACAAAGAGATGACCCTTCTTTATTTTCTTCGGTGTGTGGGTGGTGAAGGCGCAGAGCTTACAATGAGTACCCGAAGGGTGGTTGCTGACGGGAGACGTGAAGTGTCCTTTCGGCGGCCGGGCTGTCGGCTCGACCCTCTGGCTTTTTGTATTGACGACACGCCTACGCATATTTATCTTTTGTCTGATAACGGACGTTTGTTATATATTTCTTTATCTTCACCCTGCTTCCTTGACCGGAAAGCCTCTCTTTCGTTTTCCCCTATTTTTTTAATATATATTTTTATATTTCTCTTTGTCTTTTTTCCGGAAGCTTTGTTTTCCGGCCGAGGACAATACAACACCTCCAGTTATGGTTAGATAGTAGGGCAGACTGGGATTTTTAACCTTGGTTAGGTAACCAGTGTAGGAGACGGAAAACTGAATTAAAACCTGTTAAACTCCGCTTAATTAATTGACTGTGTTTCACATCCTGCGCGTGCGGGGTGGGGTAAATATATTATACATGCGGTGACGTGGTGTAACACCATTATTAGTGAGTTTGATTCTCGATGGGGACCCTATACTTTTGACCTTGTGCTGCAACAAAGTTAGATAAGTATAAAAAGTTCTTGAAAATAGTACTATCACTTTCAGACGTTTTTATGTCGAAGATACACGGGCATTCAAAAACAGATATGCAGATAGAATTATTGATTATATCTTGTATATACTGATTTGGTACAGTTCTTTGGTTTATTGGATAAGAAAGAGAAAATATTTACGCCGATGCTACCAAATCACTCGTGACTCGGCCATATTTAATCCGTCTCGAATAATCCACATTGAAGGCGGTGGAGTGGGGGTATTCAGTATTCGGAATAAAACTGTCCACAGTAAGAAGCCTTGAGCATGCACATAAGAAACTACCGGATGTCAGACATCAGCCAACGGCTTTACAAATAAAGACCAGACGTTGATAAGCACTTTCTTCGGAACGAACATGTTAAGAAAGAACATGCGATGCATGCATAATCTTTAAATCCACAGAAAATTGAAGATAAGAAGAAATAACAAAAGGGGAAGCAAATCTTTTATCTATATTTATGTACATTCGTAAAAATAAAAATAAAAGATTTATATTTTTTAAAAAGAAAGAAAGACATGGACAGAAAACCAAAACATTTATAAAATTGTAAATACCGTGAAGTATATTAGAGTACGAACATTGAAGTGTTTAATATATTCCTAATGCGTTCGGCTTTCCAATACTTAGTATTAGCGGCAAAGTTCAGGGATTTTTTTTTATTTCATACTTTTATTCTTAATTTTACTTGGGCTTCCATCTTTGCTTTGATTTTCTTGTAGGCAATTTTCTTTATTTTTATTCTTTTTCTTTTTCTTTTTTTTTTTTTTTTTTTTCTCTTTTCTTTTTTCTTTTTCATCTTTCAACTGTTTTAAATCGATTTTGATTTTTTTTTAAAAAGAAAGTCCTGTTATTCAAATATTCCTAATCGAAAAAGCATACAGTATTTATCTATTTATTTATCTATTTACTTTAATGCTAAAATTCTCTTTTTATTGCAATGAAATACGAAAAAAAATAAGGCTAAACTTTATTTATTTTATACATCATTGGGATATAAATATTTATATACGTTTACCAAGAGCAGCCAACGTACGTGGAAATATAGACAAGTCCATTGAGAGAAAGAAAAACGAATGTATGTGAAGATAGGAATAAGGATTTAAACATTCATATCATCAAACACTGTACACGTAGACGTGCATATTTACGAGTGTATTTGCGTGTAAAAATAAAATAAAATAAATAAAAGTATAAAATAAATCTAGTATATAAAACTAAGAAGATGGAATATGTATAGTCAAGTGGTAATATCCACGACTATATACAGGGTGCGGTAGAAATACCTTCCACACTTTAAGCTGTTACCTGAGTGGTGCAAGCGAACGTAGGCAATGATTTGATTTATTTATTTATTGATTTAAACGGCATATCAACCCGTTTGCGGTTATTTCCTTGCCTAACTGTTAGGAAGTAATACATATCGTGTATTTATATTTATACTTTAGTAATTGGTTTTAACAATGTGTTAGCATTATTGGGGATCATCTTGTATGCTAACGTAGGCAAGTGGTAATGGTAGTTTCATCTAGCTAATGTCATACCACCTCTATTTTACGTTAAACTGCATCTAATGGTGACGTTCTGTTTCTGGAGATTGTGGAGTACCCCTTCATCGCCATTACTCCCAATTAGCTGTTAGTGTCCTATCAATGGGTTGAATAGAAAAAAAAATGAGTTTAAATTACAAAAATTTGAATATCCATCAAGAATAAATAACACTAAACGTTTTCGGCTAACCTAGGGCTTGACATGGTGTAAAATCCATCCAATCAACTATTATTTCAGATTCAATCAGTTACGAATATAGCTTGGACTTGTTCCCAATCCTCGCTGGTCATTGTCAAAGATCTTGGTACGACTATGTTATGGAGTTGTGGATGTTTTCTGTGTTCAAGGAATTTTTTGATTGGGAGCGGTCATTATAGGGTAGGGGGGACACTAAGTCAACGTCGCTTGCTTACTGAAAGTTCCCGCCTATGTGATTCTCAAAGGTGAGAAACTCAGCAACCAAGCACCATTGACTTCATGTCCGCTCTATCCTAACTTGAATGTACATGCTATCCACGGTATTGAGCACTATTTACCCATAAATATAGCACATTTTATTATATATATATATATATATATATATATATATATATATATATATATTGAGAGAGAGTGGAAGAAAACTGGGTTTGCTATTGCCAACTCTATAGGCAATATTCACTTTATTTATAACTCTCATTAAGATCGGGGGGTGATTTGAGACACTGTCTTGGTGATATGCCCCATATATATATATATATATATATATATATATATAGTGCATATCACCCAGACAGTCTCAAATCACCCCTGGATCTTAATGAGAGTTATATAATAAATGAGGTGAATATTGCCTAAAGAGTTGGCAATAGCAAGCACTGTTTTCAGTTGCACATTTTCTAGGAAATTAATTATGATGTGTCCTTTTATATCTCATAACAATGTCATCAAGACCTTCTTTAATGATCTCTGCACCTTTCTCCTTTTCTCCACTCTGTGGATTCTTTTTTCGACCCAGGCTCGTAGTGACAAAGCCATGTTTAGCGCATTTGGAAACTTTTTTTTCACTAAAACATCCCTCTCCATACAAATTACACATTTTTCTATAAATTTCACATAATTTGATGAGAAACTTATGTTCAAATTTGATGCATTCTGTTTAATTTTCCGCATTTTTGAATATCGTCAAAACAAATATTTTTGAGAGATTAGAGAAAAGCAATGCAGATTTCACATTTATAGAAAAAAATTGTTGTTTTTGCTTTTTCTTTTTTCATTTTCAAAAAGATTGCCCTTATTCATTGAATGATTCTCGTATAACTAGTTATTGCATAATATGTGTATATTAAATCCGAGCTTTCCGCTAGATTTTAGCTTGCCTTCTCTAGTTTCCCGGAATTTTTGTTATCTTTACTGATTTATTTGTTGTATTCTTTGGATAAGCGGAAACAATATATATTTTAAAGATAATCCTGAAAAGGAAACTATAAGACATTAGCTAGCACATTTGAATGCAATGCAAAATTGTTAGCATCTTTCACAGCGTTATTTCTTTTTTTTATATATCCCGATTTACATCCTTATCTGGAATTTCTTGCTGTGTCGAACACTAACGGCTACAATAAAAGAGAGTGGGCAGAATAAGGCAAACGATAAGGAGCAAAAACTGGATGACCTGCCAGCGCCCGGTAAAATGCATCTTTCAACGTATTCCCAAATAGAACTTTACGATTGTACGAGGGTGTGTCAAAAAGTAATTTCTTTATTTCATGTGAAGGTTTTTTTATAAAACTAAGGCCTACATTGAGACCCTAACGAGGCTCGGATCAAGAATTCAGCAAGTAAGACCCAAGTTACCAATCTACAATGTCCTCCTTCTGCATGACAATGCCCGACCACACACAAGCATCAGATCAGGACAAGGGAGAAAATCGCCTCATTCGGGTGAACAACTTTACCGGATCCTCCATACTCACCAGATTTAGCACCTTCACACTATCATCTCTTCGGTCCCCTGAAAGAGGGTTTAAGTGGCAAACATTATTCCAGTGACGAGGAAGTGAAATCTGTAGTGAAGAAGTGGCTCAAAGAACAGTCAACATAATTTTACGGGGCAGGGATACATGTTCTCATTCGAAGGTGGAACATTGCTATTGAGAGAAACTGTAACTATGTGGAGAAAATAGGGATGTGATCTACAGAGGACCAGCATTTTTATGTATGGTACATGTTCCTGTTGTGGTAATTATACCTGTCCTAAATAAAATGGTATTACTTTTTTACTCACCCTCGTTGATTAGAAGGGTTTCTACTCCTTATATTAATCCCTATCTTCTATGGAAATAATCTTATGCCATACTAAGCTAATGTACTTGGTGAACTGGAGGAGCTCTTAGCATAAAATTTAACGTCGTAGGAAATGGAATTAGTGACCTGAGTTCAAACCCTGAACGAGGCTGTTTGCATTTCACAAAAGCGTGATTCCTTCTGTTCTCCTCCCAACTAGGAATAAATTGTAGGGAAGTGTGTTCTTCAGTCTTTGTCAGGCAATCAGTTTAGCAGAACTCTGAAATCAAACCAGTTTCGCAATGCTTAAAATGTGACCTTGTGTCCTATTCTTCTCCAGGGGAAGGGGGGTTGAGTAAATGCATACCTGGTGTCTATTTCCTAAAAGTATCAGAGGATGGCAATTGAGCTCAGGGTTTCAATAGTGTTTATTTTTGTTCTTGTTGGTGCAACACAATCTTCTACGAGGGATGGACTGGCTTCGAAAAAGAATATAATATTAATTGGAATAATTCAATCTAGTTTGTCTAAGTGTAATGTTGCAGGTCATAGACTGCTCATACCCCAAGACTCCATCCTTAAGCATCACGGGTCGCCACCCAGGGCCAACAGGATGATGTGGTGGCTGAGGGTCTTAGTATCCTGGGTATAATGTTAAACTGCTTCGAGTTGTGAAGTTCCAATTCTGGAAGTGTGGGAAATGTGGAGTACCCCTTTATCACAATTACTCCCAGGTCCACTCTGACCCGGAGTAGGTAGGGTCCCATCTATTGGTTAAATAGATAATAAAATGAGTATTAAAAATGTAAGAGTCCCCAAAATGGAGCCACCTGTTGGCCGTGGGTGACGACCCGTGATGCTTAAAGACGGAGTCTTGGTTGATGAGCAATCCATGACCTGCAACACTCCACTTAAACCCTTACTTAGGCTAGGCGGAGAGGCCCCCTTCGATCAATCATTTTATGAAGCCAAAATGAACGGCTATTAAATAAAAATGTTTTGTTGCCATAACTTCCGGGTCCACTATGCCCCCGTAATATTATATAGGGATACTTGAATACATATAATTGTATTCAAATTATTTGTATTAAGAATAGTTACTTGATGCTATAATTGTTTTAAAATAGTTTACTTGGATATTTTATAATCCAAAAAGGGTTGACATGCTGTAAAACAAACCAAATAAAACAAATCAATTCGTGTATGTCATTCTTTTATAGCTGGTATAATACCTGACCAGAAAATGCCAACAAGGAGCAGAAATATGACATTACATTGCCATCAGGATTCCGTCCTGAAGCATCACTGAATTCTCCCCCTCGACCTCATGAGGTTCTGACCCTTCTACAGGGGTGCAGTCGGTGTACTACAACCCCAATCGATAGGGTGGTCTTTGTAGAAGTTATCCTCCAGATATAAAAAGAATATGATACTCACCGTCGCAGTGGGGTTCTAACTACCGTCGAGTTAGTAGACAAAAACAAACAGGCAAGCTGTAACTTAAATACAGTCCTTGTATGCTGCTGGCATAATGCAAAGTAATGGCTGAAGAGTGGGTACTTATCCATGTTCTTACTCACCCTGAAATCCAACAGCCAATCAGAACTCAGGAAATGAACTTGCCTGAGTTCATAATGGAACAATCCAAAGCTCCATATAAGCCACCTACCAAACTCTAGTTTTAGTCTTGCATTCATCTTGTAACAGAGTTGAATACTTTACACAAAATCCAACAGTCTTCGTTCAGGGTGTTGCAAATTTGTTTGTAGTCAGTGTATGGTAAATCTTGCGTACTTTATGAACCAATCACCAATTCCCTAGGAATGAAACTGATCAGTGAAAACAAGTTCTAAAAGGCAGCAAGGGGAATATTAGAATATCGAATGACAGTTTTTATTATTATTCAGAGACAAATATACGACACGAGACTTTATCATGTGCAACAACAGAAGATAAGTATCTTTATGAAATCTTAGTAGAATCTCTGAGAACTAGATATTTCATACGTATCTATAAATCCCCACGAACTGTTATGAATAGCAAGAAAAATCACCCTCCGGGCGGTGTAAAAATACATTTTTGAAAGATATTGCTTGGTGGGGATGGGAAAATTAAATAGATAAAATAAAACGTTTTATATTTTTTTAATGAATTACTTACTTAATAACAGGTAACTTTAAATGAAAAGGCCATTTTTAGACACTTTTTTGATAAATCCTTATAGGAATGGGGCTCTGGACTTTGTTTAAATGTAATATTAAACATATTTAGAAGTCTTTGATTTAAGGGAAATAACAGGTAATTTTAAATGAAAAGGCCATTTTTAGCCAGTTTTTTTTATAGGAATGAGGCTCTGGACTTGGAAAGCCTTTGTTTAAATGTAATATTTAACATGTAGAAATCTTTTGATTTAAGGGAAATAACATTAATCATCTTCCCTCTACTCCACTGAGACATGTTTGTCTTTAATTATGTTTTCTTTTACCCTAGTAAGGACCTCCAAAACGTTTTTAAAAATTTCTGATTTAATAATTCACTATTATCTTTTATAGAAAAATTCATAACTAGTACGAGTAAAATATATTTTGTTCGGATTTCATAAAATTAAATAAGGAGGTGTCGAGCTAGTAAAAAATATTTCTCCTAATTAGGAGAAACACTATTATAAACATAAATTTATCTAAATGTGAATAAGTATCGACATTTTTGTGAAAATTTGACAATTAATTGATTTTTCTTAGAATTTGATATTTCTATGTAGTAAAGATACTGACCATAAATTAAATATTCATTGATAAACTTAATTCCTGAAATGACTGTGACGTAAGCAGTGACGTAGTTTCGGTTACAGACCAATAGAGACCGAATATGTGTAATTATTAGATAGTCTAAAATTGTATACACCAATTTCCAACCATCCCCTTTGGGGTGGGATATGTTCCATGACCCCCAGTGAATGCTGGAAACTGGGGACTGGCAAACTCAGTATATAATGTTTTTCTATACTTATAAATTCATACAGAATCGCTATATGACACAAACTTTTGACCTTAGATTATATGCTACCCGTGGCGAACGGATTGGGTAAATACCTACTAGATATAGATCTACTTTTTAAATAACTTTCAGTTGCAGTTACAGTTTCTGCATTAGATAACCCACAAATGGTTGACAGGCCACTAAACAAATAAACCAAACCAGGACTCATAAATGGCAACAACCACAATGTGGAACATGCCAAACACCTTTGACAATTAAACACTTATTCATGGAATGCAGTTTTTTGGCTCACATCAGAAACCATTATTTTAAAGCAAACCATATGAAAGATCTGTTTGAAAATGTCAAGATGGAGGATATTCTCACCTTTTTGAGGAAAATAAAATTATACCATAGAATATAGACATGAAACTAATCAATACCATACAACATAATCCCCAATAATGCTAAGACATTGTTAAAACCAATTACTAAAAAGTATAAATATAAATACACGATATGTATTACCTCCTAACCCTTAGGCATGACATAACTCCAGACGGGTTGATATGCCGTTAAAATCAATAAACAAACAAACAAACATGGCACCGAGAATGCGTGTCACGCTAAACTAAATTCCTGCTGTATAACCTTCCGGTTCTCTTTCGGATTATCTTCCCCTTTTTTCTCTCTTTCTTTCTTTTCCCCTCGCATTTTGCAGCTGTGTTACTTTGAAATCAAGACAGATGATAATAGATAAACAATCTCTTTGCTGGAAGGAAAATCACTTAAACAAATAGAAAATAGAGAAAAACGAAGTGAATACCTTAACGATCCCCAGGGAAAGCGTGAGAAACAGGACAGCAAATGATTTTCTAATTCAAAAGGTAATGATACTTAATTTACAAGTGTTCGATCCTAAACGTAAGAGATATTAGGCTAAGTTATATAATGACGGCAATAAGATCACAGCCAAACGTCGCCTTTTTTTCTTCTTTTAAATATGGTACAAATGAGTGGTAAAATGGCGAATAAAATACGCTCTGTTGAATACTGAGATTGTTGAAGCTAACGTCCACTTCAATGTGCTTTGCGTAAAATCCTTGCGGCATTGTTGAATTTGAGGCCGAAATAAAAGTTTTTCTTTTCTCTGTTTATCTATTCTTCTATTTGATGTTGGTGGTTTTAATTTTGCCTAAAGATGCAGGTTTTTAAGGGGTTTGTTTTCTTTCTTTGGATCTCTTCTTCAGAACGTCTTTTTACTTTCTCGATGGGCGAGAGACCTTGGGTAACAATCAAGTCTCAAGTTAACCATGTCGAATGAATGCAGGTAAGAATTATTGTTAGATTGGTATTTGAGCGGTCTTCTTTCTTCGTCGTCTTCAAAGAACTCAACGGAACAAAGTAGACAAATACTACGGGGAGACAAAAGTTTTACAATATTTTCCTACATTTTAGTTTGCAGTGCGTATATCGATAGAGGCAAGTAGTGTCATGTTACGATTTTTGTTGACATTCTTAGGCTGCACGCGAGAGTACTGTGGAAACCACTTGTGTTCCTTAGTGAAGACTCCTTGGTTGTTCCTTAGTGTTAGGCAGAGTCCTTTGTTGTTCCTCGATGTTCCTAAATGTTGGGTAGAATCCTTTGATTATTCCTCGGTGTTCCTTAGTGTTAAGTAGAATCTTTTGTTTGTAGATCCGTTCGTCCGTGTCAAATACGTGCAAATGAACGGATTTCAAAATCGGCGATTAAATATTGAACTAACCACGTATTCGAGCGTGTTGATTGGCTGGCTCTAATCCACGCCCCCACACAGTCTATAAGTTTAAGTGGTAGACTTCAGCATACCTTATATAACGAAATAATTCAACATGTCAGGATTAGAGAGTCGTGGAAAATGGATTCGTTGACCCGAGTTCTAATCCTGGACAAAGCTGTTTGCATTTCACATAGCGCCGATATCTTTGGGAAAGCTAGGCATCCAACTACTCTCCTACCAGCTATGGGTAAATAGTAGGGCAGACTGGGCTTTTTAATCATAACTACATAAAAATGGGTTGGGAGAAAGGAAACTCGGAATTTAATCCTGGTAAACTCCGCTTAAGAAATTTACCATGTGTATTTGTATATAATTTTAAAAAGTATCATACTTTATTGATCAGCAATTTTAAACGAATTAAAAAGAAAAGAGAGCGAAAGAAGGAGAAACTTAAGGGTCCTTTCGACCGGTGCTTTTTCAAAAGTAACAACCGGTTTTTAAAATTATATATACTAGCAAATATATGCACCCTCCGGGTGCAAGTATTTAAGTTTTGATATAATAAAATATCATATTAAATTAGAAAGGCTAATGAAACTGACTAAGAATGCAGATAAAAAGATTTGCAACAGAGGGGGTATAATCGAAAAATAGAACAACTTTGAAACTAACTATTCCATCATTTTCCATTACTCTCCTCTTTCATTGGTAAATTTTCCTAATTTAACTATTTAGTTAAAATAGGAAGTAAAGGATAATATTACAGTTATTTCTTCTTGTAAATAAATTTCTTTTAAGATTTATCCACGAGATTTTTGTTTATATTTCTTAAGATAAAACCAAACAATTAGAAATCAATAATACCAAGCACATATTTATTAAAATAAATTTTAAATATCAATATCAATTAGCCTTCTCGTTCAAACTGTAAACCGCTATTTTGTTGTATATATAAATACAATTGCATGTTATTAGTACGTAGATATGGTCAACAGTATTAATAATATAAAACAATTTTTATTAATAACTTAAGTTTAAAAGAATGAAATCATGGAGAATTTAACGTAAATAATTAAGGGAATTGTGACTTGAGTAGTAATATAGTTTCGGTTACAGACAGAAAAACACACAATCTCCATTATAATAAGATATATATATATCGATGAGTGAGAAATTTTAGGTAACAATCAAGTTTCAAATTAATCTTGTCGAATGAATGTAGAGGATAATTACTGTTGGATTAGGATTTGAGTGGAATTTCATCGTTTTCAAAGAACTCGACGGTACAAAGTAGAAAATGATACGGGCATACAAAAGTTTTTGCAATATTTTCGTTTGCGGTGCGTATATCACGTAACCAAAGCAGTTCAAGCTGTGGTGGAATATTCCCGCTGTGGTTGGTAGTATCGTGATAATTGGTGCGCTAACACGTTGTGTCTTGCTTTACTCAGTGTGTAATCTGAAATCCGCTCATATGAACATTCAATGTAGTCTCGCCCTGTCGGCTGGGGCGTTAGAATGCACCGACTGCACTTCTGCCGAGGGGTAAGACTCCCCCAATGGGGCCACCTGTTGGCCGTGGGTAGCGACCCGTGATGCTTAAGGATAGAGCCCAGGTGGATGAGCAGTTCATGACATGCAATACTCCACTTTGGCCCTATCTT
Organism: Doryteuthis pealeii; assembly: GCA_023376005.1. NCBI lineage: Eukaryota > Metazoa > Mollusca > Cephalopoda > Myopsida > Loliginidae > Doryteuthis > Doryteuthis pealeii. Next base: position 104,936,788 of record CM042154.1, read on the forward strand.
GGGCTAGACGGGCGGTCGGAGAGGCCCCCTCCGATCAATCGGTTAGTCACGTCAAGCCCTAGCACCTATATGATTTTCCCAACCCTATTGCCCTTATGGCAAGCCCCAACCCCTTTTTATCATATGAGTGCTAGAAGGCGGTGGCTGCGGGTCTACATGTCCTGGGAATGACGTTAAACACTATCTGATGGTGAGGTTCCAGTTTTGGAGGTTTGGGGAATGTGGAGCACCCCTTCATCACCATTGCTCCTGGTCCACTCTGACCCGGAGTGGTAGTACCTGTTAGGGTCCTATCTATGGGTTAAATAGAAAAATTATTTATAAAAAAATTGTATTATCCATTAAGAATTGATTTATTTCAAAACTTTAACGGCATTAAATGACCCACTGAGGTTGATATGCTGTAAAACAAAACAAACCAAACCAAATCAATGTAGTCTAATTCGGAAACTTAATGCACACATAGGAAAGGCATGGACTACTATAGCTAGTCTATCAATCATATGGAAGTCTGATCACTCTGATAGGTTAAAGTGGTAATTCTTCCAACTCGATGTTGTATCTGTGCTACTGTACGGCTGCACCGCTTTGACCATAGGAAAGCGCCCGGAGAATAAGATAGATGGGTTTGAGTTTGAGTTTTGTTTAACGGCATGTCAACCTCTGTGGGTCATTTAATGCCAAAAGGTTATTTTGGATTTCAGACTTTAAAATAGTGGTTCTATGGAGATAATTGGTTATGTTCTGTTATATTTTGTTGAAAGGTTGCTTTTTTAATAAAATTTAAAATGTTTTCAGGGTTTGTATTCTTGAAGATGTCTTTCAGGTTTCTAGCTTGATAGTAATTTGCGCGGATATGTAAGTCTGTTACAATTTAGAAGGATATGCTTGGTTGTAAGTTGTACTTTGCATGTTGGCACACTGGGGCATCCTCCCCTTTTAACAGGTACGAATGGGTAATGCCCAATACGCAATCTGGCGAGTATTCTTCTCTTCTAATACTTCTGTGGCCCGTCGGCCACTCTCCAATAACTTCTTGTATTTCATGGAGCTTGTTTTGAGTCAGATTGTCCCATGATTTCTGCCATTTGTCTAATATAAATTTGTTTATGGTTGGTTTCAGATCTGTATATGGGATTTTAGATTTGCTCATATGTGTCTGAAGTGCCTTTCTTGCGGCTTTGTCTGCTTTTCATTTCCTTGGATACCAATGTGACTTGGTATCCAGAAGAATATAATGTTATTATTTTCAGAGAGGGTGTTTAGTTTGTTTAGGAGCTTCGTGATCAGAGGAGATCATGTGTTTTTGTTATGTATTGCTAATAGGACTGATTTAGAGTCCGTGCATATAATAAATTTGGAAGCTTTTGTGATTTGCTATAAAGATGGGAGTTACTAAAGAATGCTACGTCCTGTCTTTTTTTCACATATTTAAATAGCAACAAAAGCAGCCACATATCAAAAACAGAGGCTCACATACTTTTGTTTTCACTGATAATTTATTTTTCTTTAAACAAACGAAGGTTCTGAGGAATATTTGTTAAACAAACCGAATCACTGCAGCGTCGGCTTATTAAACATCACTCGTCAATGAAACTTGTGTTTTCTCATTCTTATATATATATATATATATATATATATATATATATATATATATATATAATGGAATGTACGTGCGTGTCGTCTTATACCTCAGAAAAGAGATATCATTTAGCATTGAAATCTCACATACATCTTAATATGTTTGTTATAAAGAAGAAAACAAAATTTAGCTATTGATTTTTACTGATTAAGTGATATAATCCAATAATTAAATTGAATAATAAAGTGGGTGAATAGCCGAATTTACAGTCTTCAACAAATCCTGGAACAAATCAACAAATCCTGGAATCAGCACCACACAAAAAAGCAACTTCACGGCCACTTAAACTCCTATCACACAAACCATCCAAGTAAGACGATCAAGGCTGACTGGACTACTGAAGAAGTAAATGATATTCTCCTGTGGGTATACCAATGGGCCGACCAGCAAAAACTTACATCGATCAGCTCTGTATGGATACTGAATGTCGTGAGGAGGAATTGAGTGGAGTATATTAACCGACTCTTTTTTTTTCTCACTGAGTAAGATTTTATCTCGGCTGAAAGCAGAAGTGTATATTTACCCAACCCTTCCACCAGGAGTAGATTTTTAAACAGAGTTAAGCTGGTTTGAATTTAAGATATTTCTTTTCCCAGACTGGTTGCCTAAACCCAGTCATCCGTACTATTTTACCATGAAGATATGAGTTCATGCCTTTTGCAAAGGCAAAGTGAAACACAAACAGCCTTGTACGGAATTTGAACTCGTGTCACCAAATTTTCTTTACTACGGCGATAACCGTTGCACAAGTGCACCTACAGGCATATCAAGCACCAAATGCGATTCGCGCTGCCTGACTTGAAAAAAAATTTGAAAAGGTTAACTTTAAGTGGACTCGAACAAAGAATTCTACGAGTCTGCAAGGAAATACGCGAGCTACTTCCGCCACGAAGTAAGCTACTTCCTGTGATTGTGTACACGAATAGAGAAACACGGTTCTTTTGATCATTGACTCGCATTTACATTTGTCCGAGGCAGAATTGATAATTACTAATACACAACTGCTTACGAGACGATGAACACGATGAGTGCGTAGAAGTAGCGAATGTCGGCGTGTATCTGTCTGTAGAGGTTAATTTAGCACACGGGCGTGTCTATTGTCTGCGCATGACCGAGACAAGTCCTTTATCAGGACGGTCCTCAAGGAGGGGGGGGGGCTGCATTATTCAAAATTGCTTCTCCTCCTCCTCAGAGAACGCCGCACGCTCAATTAATTAGCATCGCATAATGGACCACCCAATGAAGGCGGGAACAGACTGCAGCGCTTTTAAAACATGCGCCAACCTTACTGACCTCAAAGGAGAGCACATTCTCGACTGTTATCGCCTCCACTGAGCGCCATTTGTAGAACAGTGTTCGCTAGATGAAAAGAATTAATCAAGAGAGCGTTTCTATTGACACGGTGCCCTTTTAACTGACGAAGAATTATTCCTTATTTACCGTCATTCCTATCGTGGACATAACACACTGTTCTCTGGTGCCGACCTCTGTGCAAAGAATCTCCGACTATCAGTCTTTCGCATCAACTCTTAATTATCAACGTTTATCCCGTTCTCTTATCACAGAAACGCCAGTCTGGTTCGCAGCTCGTTAAACATGATAATAAGCCATGTTGCATACGGATAAAACTCATCATAATCTAGTCGTGATGATAGCACTGGTTGCCTTGACAACTCTCTCTCTCTCTCTCTCTCTCTCTCTTCTCTCTCTCTCTCTCTCTCTCTCTCTCTCTCTCTGCCATGGTAGCTCCTAGATGATACCTAGTGTCTACACAGTACTGATGAATGCAACTCTTTGCTACTCGACGAAGACTGGTGTGTCCATGTGTGGTAGTCCACAAGGAAAAACGTCACTTATGAGTTCGTCATTTCTCAAGCAGAACCTGGAGTGTCTTGTTCGTCTTACTTGGATAGTTCGTGCGATGGAAGGCAAGTGGACATACAGCTGCTGTTTTATGGGGTGCTGAATGCAGGAGTTGTTCAAAACAGCACGAAGTATTTTTTTGTAGTTTCCATCGAGCGTTTTATTCAAGATATTCGTTAAAGTTCAGGTGGTGCTGTCATCAAATAGTACTGACACTGCTTGGAATTTTTATTTGGTCAATAACCTATCGATAGCAGTATACGCCGTTCCTATGCGTATGTTGACATCGCTTTCATCAAAGTGGCTCTAAAACTCTTGTCATCCTCTTGTTTTCTGAATTTCTATGATTAAGTGCTTTAGCTCAGTCGGTAAAGCATCCACCTAGCAACCGCAAGGTTCCGGATTCAATTCCGGTACTCATCAACTCGGTGCATGAGCAGTACTGTTCTGATCTGTGCGGTAAAGTGGAGAGCTGATGGTAGACGTGTGGCTTCACATCAGACGCAAAAACAATATCTCCGGTCTAGCGGTAATGAAAATAGGATAGACTCCGTCACTCTCCCGCTGGTACCAACAATAGGCCATCTACCGACTTATATATATATATATATATATATATATATATATATATATATATATATATAAGAGCATTTTGCTTAATCTGTATATAGTGTGCTTTATGATATAAATTTAAAGTCACTCATAAAGGAGACTCATAAAATTCTCGGGAATTTTTTTAGTCTCCTTTTCTAAGACAGATTCTAGTTGGTGTATATACCATTTGATAGTACGGTCAAATTTGAATAATTTCCACAACTCCCAGTGGTCAGGTCAGGAGGATGGACAAAGGCCGCATCCCCAAAGACCTACTGTATGGTGAGTTTTTAGAGGGCACCCAACCGGTAGGGAGACCACGCCTGCGCTTTAAAGATATTTGAAAGAGAGACATGAAAGCATGCCACATCGACATCAACACATGGGAGTCTTATGCAGAAGACCTCACGAGCTGGCGCCTCCTCGTCAAACAAGGAACGAAAAGAGTCATAAGGAAGGAGAGACAACAGCATCTACAGCAAACATCACCGTTTGTTTGTAATCACTGCACCAGAGATTGCCATTCAAAAATTGGTCTGTTCAGCCACTCACGAAATAGCAGATTAAAGAATAGTGGACACTACGCCACCGTCTTTAATAGATTGAAGGATGCCAACAGTATGGTCAAATTTTAATCATTTCCACAACTCCCAGTGGATCATCTTTCCCATCCAATCGCGCCTTTTTTGTGCCAGTTTGCTGCATTCGCTTATCATGTGATTAACTATTTCATCTCTCTCTCTCTCTCTCTCTCTCTCTCTCTCTCTCTCTCTCTCTCTCTCTCTCTCTCTCTCTCTCTATAAACTACATGTGCTATTCATTTGTGCATCAAGACTTTTCTCTTTGATATAATTGGTCCTTATGGCATTATTTTGTGCTATTAAAAGAGATCCAGTATCTCTTTTAGGAGTTTATTCCTTTGGTGGATTTTCTGCTACAGAATTTGGTTTCGATAAGTTTTCTTGTACTTCAAAAGTATTCATTTCTTTTTCTTTCATCTCTGTTTGATGGTTTCCGCTTCTAACATTCCAAGGTACTTGTCATTGTCTTTTTCTTTTCCCTCAAGAGTTCTAATGTTTTTCAAGGTTTGGTAATTCTATTCATTCTGCTGTTATCTTCTCTGCCTTTTCCTTATGAGAATGGCACATTTTTCAATCCCAAATTCCATTCCTATATCCTTGCTCTATAATATAGTATCATGGTTTCTAGTTATGTTTCATCTTTGGAAAATATTTTAATATCATCCATATACTTAAGGAGGTTTATCTTCTCCTGTGATTTGTAAATTTGTAATCTCCTGTACATTTTCTAAGTAAATAATTAAGTGGTATCAAATAGAGGAGTCGAAAGTTTCCCTGGAAGACGCCTCTTTGGATTTTAACCTATATTAGGGTATGTTCTAGTCTCGCAGATCCATTATTACTGATAAGCGAGTTCGATCCACGCTGGACCCCCTATACTGGCGACTTTGTGTTACATCCTTCCCATAGAGAACGGGTTGAGTAAATACCGATTGGTCTCGATTCTTCCGCTTAATTCCAATTCCGCCAGTCACTTTTCCAAGTATTTGCGAACCTTTCCAAGTGCACCAATTACCACTGATATTACCGTCTCATATTCTATGACAGATTCTGGTTGGTGCATAAATCATTTGGTAGTATAGTCACCATTGGAGGGGGGTGTTCTCTGACCACCCGTCTAGCCTAAGTAAGGGCCAAAGTGAAGTGTTATTTTTCATGGACTGTTCAGCCATCAGAATCCAAGTAGCACCATTTGAATGATTGTATCCTTCTGCAGAGGTGCAGTCGGTGTATTCTTCAGCCCTAACCGACAGGGCGGATAATTATTGGTGTCAGTTGACAATACTTAATATCATATAATCGTAGTGGAGTATGCGGTATAGAATCTTCATGGTAAAAGATGATCCCGGAAGATTGAAGGCCTCCTAGTTTGTTCCTCATATATTTTCCCTCTTGCATAAGGAGTTGATAAATGGTCTAGATTTGCACCTTTTGTTTTTAAAGGTAACGAAATAGTGAACGGTTCATGTCCCAGAAGACTGTCAGCATGACCTTCTTTACTGACTTGTTACTCATGTTTCATCATATTGATAATTTTCCTCCAAAAGTTCTCCCTATCGAAAATTAAGAGAGGTATAGCTGGGATAACTGTATTCTTCTCTGAGTAATTCCATGTCAAATCATCCAAGCCTTCAATTTAATTTGAAATTTTGTCCAAGTTTGGAAGATGTTAAATTTTAAAAATTCGCAAAATTTGAGCTTCGAATTCCAAAAATTCTCCGTCAATTTTTAGACTTGGAAGCTCAAATTTTAGGAATTGTCTAACGTTAATATTGTACACACCTGGAAAAACATTTCAGAAAAATTGAAGCGGGTGGGTAACAATTTTACTTTTTTCTGGATGATTTGACATGGAATTACCCAGCTGTTTGTGCCCTGGCGTCAACAGTTTGACAACACAACTGACCTTAGAAAAGGAAAGATCATTATGCACAATTTTGTGTGCTGCACTGTCAACCAAACTGAGTGCATTAACGGAACCCGTCATTTTCAGGGGGTGGCGGGCTCACCATTGTGGTTGTACCTGACCTTTCTTCATCTCAAATACTATTCGGCCTTCTTTAACTCTTTGTCTATTTTAAACCTTGGTAAGCAAATAGTTAAACAATTCAGCCCATTTGTAAACATTTTTTTACAAAAACATGACTGTCGGTACACATTACATATTCTCCTGTAAATTTCCCATGTGTTTCACTTTTACAGCCACTAAAGGTTTGATGACAGAGCTCTGTTCAAGACTGGAGCATTCCGTTTAATTCTATACCACTTTGAATAGCATCAAAACAAATATTTGAGAAGCCTTTTGCTATAAACCAAAAAATAATTCTGAAAAAGAAACGTATTTTGTTTTTGTTCAAATAACACATATTCACATATTTGAAAGTCTCTCGTGTATATATATATATATATATATATATAATATATATATATATATAAAACATATTCTGCAAGAAATGTTTTGCATTTTGAAAAAATAGCCTTTATTTATTGAACGACTCTCATATGTATATGTGTGTGTGATAGTCGTTCAATAAATAAAAGTTGTTTTTTTTTTTTTCAAAATTTTATATATATATATATATATATATATATATATATATATATATATATATATATATATATATATATATACAGACCTTTTAGTTAAATGAGATAAAGTTAAGCTATGTTAGTATTTATGATGAATAGAAATAGAAAAAAAGGACTCGAAACAAAGATACTAGAATTTCTAATTTCTATTTTTTTTTTAATTTTTTTTTTTTTATTTTTTTGTTTTTTTTTTTTCAATTTTCCTTTTATCAAAAAAAAAGAAATTTATTAATAATTCATTATTTCAAATTTTTTTTTTTGCAGTGTCATATAAATGTTTGTTATGAATAAAAAATTATTTATATAACTTTATATTTTTTTAAATATTGATATATATATATATATATGAGAGAGAGAGAGATACTTTCAAAGAAAGAAAAGATTAACAAGCCGACATTTGACTATTATAAATTTATTTCGACTTCAACTCAATATGAGCCTAGTCTCATCAGACTAAGCCCATATTGAGTTCTGGTCGAAATAAATTTATAATTGTCAAATGACAGTTTAAGTTTTTCTTTCTTTGAAAGTATAAATATTGTTCTTTATATAGTTAATGTATTAATTATTATAAATTGAGCTCTCTTGAGTATTTGCAAAAGTCCTTATATAAATCTATAATTTGCATCAACTTGAGCATTCATTGTGGATGTACACGAGATATTGATGATTCCAAATAGAATTATCCCCTAGATACCAGTCAGTTGGATACCTTTACCTTATATATATATACATATATATATATATATATTTCTGTATGTCTGTATTTTTGTTTGTATAATGACTGAGCGCACGTCCTTCCATAAAGGAAAATTTAAAACCTGTAATGACCAGAGTCCAATGAAATCCACACCCGATTATATATATATATATATATATATATATATATATATATATATATATATATATATATGAATGAATGAATGAATGAATGAACAAATAAAACGTTTAGCTTTTATTTATTTACATGGGAACAATAGTTAATAATATATATTATTATTATTATTATTAAGAAGGTCAATAAAGTGGTCAGTAAAGAAGATCATGCTAACAGTCTTCTGAGGCATGAAAGGACCGATCACTATTGATTTACTTGAAAAATAGAGAATTGTAAATAGTACTTCCTATTAACAACGTTTTAGGCAAAATTCACTTTATTTATTGAATGCAGTTTATATTGTAATTTACGAGTACCACAATACAAATTAATTTGATCGTGAATTGACGTGCTTAAAGATCCATTACAGTTAACCAACAAAACAGAAACCATAGAGTTAATTCAGTAGTAGTGATAATTATATTTTCAATTGCATCTTACATTGATCAAGACTGGAAGAAAGTTTTATTACCTAAGAAGAGAGATTCGGTAAACCGAGTTTAAAACACGGGTGATGCTGTTTAAATTTCTCATAGCACCAATACCATTGAGAAAGGTATGCATTCAACTATTCTCCTTATCCCACTTATAGATAAATAGTAGGGAAGACTGGGCTCTTTAACATTGTTGTGGCGACTAGTCCAGGACAAGGAATTTATGAATTAAATTATTTTAAACTACGCTTTACAAATTGACCTGGTGCCAGCTCCTACTCGTGTGGATGAGTTGATAAATACATATATGGCAAGAGAAGGGCACCTCACGTGGTGTAATGATTAGCAAGGTAGATTTTTAGACTATTGATAGTGAGTTCAATTCTCATTGGGCGCCCCATACATCTGGCCTTGTGGCACATCTAAGCTAAGCTTAGTAAATAACTATATGACATATGAAGTGTGTATCAGTTGAATATTACTAAAATGGGTTCCAGTCACAGAGTAATGGTTTGCTAGGTCTTTTAACTTAGTGGGTTTTAAAATAACTGTAGTCTTGTACCTAAAAAGTGACAAACTATATCTTAAGATGTTGAAGGAAGAAAAGTCGTATGACTTAAATCTGTTAGTTAAATACATGCCACTAAAATGAGTTCCAGTCATAAAGCATCCAGCTATATATACATTCAGCTATTCTCCCTCTAGCTATGGGTAAATTGTTGGGCAGACTGTGCTCTTTAACATTGGTTAAACATCCAGACTAGGAAAAGGAAAACTCGGAGTTCAAACCTGCTAAACTCCGCTTAACAAATTTACCATGTGTCGCATCCTACACATGCGGAACGGTTGGTAAATACATAAAATAAAATAAAAACGAAATTCTTCTAATAACATGATTCAGACGAATAAATGAATGGCTGAAATAATAGAAATAATCTTCTTGTATTAGAAATGGAAATACATGATTTTTAACTGTCTTGATTTTCCAATAACCAGATGTGATGACAAACGATAACACCGATAGACTTTGGAAAGCTTTATTCTACTTAGAATAATTGGTACACTTACTGAGAGTTTATATACTCTAGTATTCCCAAGAGAGCTCTCTAAAGAGGAGGTAATCATAAAATAGGGGAGGTAACTCTCAATTACTTATTACACCAGAAGGAAAGAAAATTTGGTTTCTAGCTATGAAATGTTCTGCTAGATATCTATTTTATACAGTTAAACAAAAAGATAAAGATTTGGTTTAGTTAATCTGAGGGACACAAAGTAAGGGTGCAGTTTAGAATTATACTTATATTATAAATCAAACCTCCACTAAAAACATAATTTTGGTATTTTCAAAAACTAATTGCTAAAATACACTCTGGTGTTCCACTAGCAGCCTCACATAATTTGAGAGCCATAATTTTAGCTTTCTGATGGCAAAAATAATTCAAAGATTATTTACCCAACCCGTTTACCAAGTATGGCAAAAATGAATATAGATTTTCAAACTTGAGCTACATTAAGAGATTTAATATCTTTACAAGAAGATACAAACATTTCAATAAAGTATAGTAATGTTTAAGGGCCGGTTTAGCTCAGTCAGTAGAGCGTCCGACTAGTCAACCACAAGGTTCCGGGTTCGATACCGGCCCTCACGAACTCGGCGTATGAGTAGCATAGAGACCTATGCGGTAAAGTGAGGAGCTGATGGTAGGTGTGGTGCTCCGCCTCAGACACAAAAACAATCCCCTTGATCTAGGGTTAGACTCCGCCGTCTGGCTAATGCCGACTTTAGGCCACCCCGACAACTTTACTTTTTACTATTGTAATTAATTTATACTTATTGCTGTAATTATTATGCTTATATTAAGCAGTGTTTTTTATTTATTTATGTATTTGGCTTTGCTTGGGTTATAAAAACCATGTGCATGTGGGCGGGGAGACCTACAAAAATAAACAATGATGAGTTGTTTTTAAAAGAATATATGGGTATTTTGCTCTTTTTTTAGTCCCTGTCCTAATTTACGCTATGCTTTAGCGGTCCGGCGTCAGGCGAATTTACGGCCCAACTTAGATATTTTCGGAGTCGTGTTTTTTGTCGCTTTTATTTTCGACAAATTAATGTCGATATTTTACACGCTCCTCCCAGATTTTGATCGACAAATCAATGTAAATCTTTTACAACACCGTGTAAAATATCTACATTAATTTGCTGACAAATTAGAGCAGGAGACCGGGACGACAAAAGATCAAAATTACAGAAGATATTTTCCTTGTAACATGACAGGCATCATTTTTTTTTATCTATGTTCCCGGCTTTGCTTGGGTTATGAAAAACCGTGTGGAGGGTACCTACAAACATAAGGAATGATGAACTGTTTTTTAAAAGAATGTATTTTCCTTTCAATTCAACAGGTAAATTTTGATTGTAAATAATTTAAGGAATATGAACGTACAATGAACGTGATAACCTAAACTCTCGGCATTAAATAATCCTAGGCGGGATGACATGCCGTTAAAATCAGTCAATGACCGGAATAAAAATCTGCATATGAATAAAATAGGTTGTCATAAAAATCAACCAAAAGATGAAAATGCTCATCCAAAAATAAAACTTTTTAATAGAAAAAAAAAATAGAATAATAATAACTTTATATTTCAGATACTAGCTCGGCTTAGAATTTCAAAGACCACGCCGCTGGTGTTATCATTCGAGATATTTATATTTGACAGAAAGATATCCGCTATTTTAATGTTGCCACGTCCAGTGTTTGCATCGGACTAAATTGGCTGCTATTGTTTATTTTGGACCGCTTCTCTTTGCTCATCTCTTGGGAAAAACACTAAATAATTTCCTTTTGAGTTTTTATTGTATCTTAACCAAAAAAAGCAAACAACGATATTTTATTTACGAAATAAAACTTTTCAATTCTATTGTGAGGCACAAACGGTAACTGTAATGCTTCTTTGGTTAATTGCAAGAAGACTATAAAGTTGCTGCAAGAATAAGGTAAACTAAAGTAAATAAACAAACATATAAAGTAAAGAATTGGCATTAAAAATGGATGCAGAAGATTACAAAACGTTATGCACAAGGCGAATATATAATACGAATAAATCGTTGTCTTCTATTGTAAACTCCGGTCGCTAATACTTCACTAGAGGCAAGACAGAAACAAAATGAAGACTGAATACAATGAGAGCGTGTCCGTAGGGCAACGGAAAACCTGCTGGGCTATTAAGTAATTATTTCTTAATTGCTCTAGACTTTCATCATCTTCAGTGTTCTTTGTAACCTGGTTTTGGTCGAGGAACAATTTCGAAGAAGATGTTGAAAACCAAGTGCTAGTGTGCAGGATAGTCAAAAAAAAAGTTAACGCCGTTTAGTAACTAACAGTTTCTTGATTAGGTGATTTTGTAAGCAAGTGATTGTTTTGAAAATCGTATAGGCGAGAAACTGTCAGTTACTAAGTGCCGTTTACTTCGTTAACTTAGATATACATGCTCTATCAATGATATTGAGCACATTTACTTATAAATATAGCATACTATATTATAAATATTAATAAGTTAACCAGACAAGATTAGATAGATATACATATAAAAATTCAAACCCATTCTCAACAGATATTTCAAAGGTAAGAGATCGATTTTATCTTCTCTAATAACTTATAGAATAATTATATATATATACAGAGAGAGAGAACGTAACTACATGATCATGCGGGCCATGAAACGTGCATTCTTATGCCACATGTTCATCATGCGGGAGGGGTGTCCCCGTGACGTAGTGGTTAACGTGTTTGACTGTAACATTGCAGTAAGGGAGTTCGAACTCCAGACGTGCTATTACATTCACTTTCGGACTAAAACCCTTCGGAAAGGTATGCACCCCCCCCCATTATTACAGTTAGTACCACTACTGTTCTTCTACGAGGGTGTATTCTGAATGCGATACCGGCCCTCGCCAACTCAGCGTATGAGTAGTACAGAGATTGTGCGGTAAAATAAAGAGCTGATGGTAGGTGTGGCGCTCCACCCCAGACGAAAAAACAATCTCCTTAGTCTAGCGCTAGGGAAAAGGGGATAGACTCTCTCGCTGATTGGCTGATACCGACTTTAGGCCACCCTGACGACTTTACTTTTTTTTACTTATATATACCACAATCATGAACAGACGGATTCTCTTGATTCTCTCTTGCCAACAATCCCTATCGGTCATCAGTACGACATCCACGGTCTTCACATAGCTGTTATATATAAGTTATTTGCTGGTCGGTCAACACTAGTGTGCATATGTGTAGGTGTCCACACGAGAAAGTCACTTACTAATTCGTCCTTACTTCTCTAAAATATACAACATGTCTTGTTTGTGATTGGCGGTAAGTGGTCGTATCGCTGCTTTTTATGAGGTGCTGCTTCCAAGATGTGTTCAAAACCTCATACAGCATCATTGTGTTGTTCCCATATAGTTAGAAGCGCGTGGTGTAATGGTTAAAGTCTTAGGAAATGGTCTCGTCGCCTCGAGTTCAAATCCTAGACGTGGTAATTGCATTTCACATAGCGCTAATACCCTTGAGAAAGGTATAAATTCTATTCTCCCTCCAGCTATGGGTAAATAGTAGGGCAGACTGGGCTCTTTAACCTTGGTTAGGCAACCAGTATAGGAGAAGGAAAACACTGAATTCAAACCTGTTAAACTTCACTTAAGAAATTGACCTTGTATCACATCCTGCTCATGCGGAGGGGTTGGTAAATATATATAGTTGTTTTCTAGTCGGCTCTTTGGGTCCAAGTGGTGCAGCCATAGAGTAAAGCTGATTCGGCTACAGTTTAAAAGAATTCCCGTTTTATCATATCTGAGAGAACAGATTTCCATATGATCGATAATATATATATATATATATATATATATAAGAGAGATTTATCCAAAACTTGGTAGTAAGGGATGATTCTATATGTGATTTCTAGATCCACTGTACTAATATTGATGATCCAGTATGTATAAATACAGGAATCATAAATCACTAAAGAGAGCTCAATGTAAAATAACCTTTTAGATTATATACAGAGCAATATTTATCCATAAAGGAAGAACTCAATACAGTAATCCCATCAACTTAGATTTATATGGGCCCCAATTTTTGTCGAAATAAATTTATTATGGGATTACTGTATTGAGTTCTTCCTTTATTGATATATATATATATATATATATACTTGGTTTGAAAATCGCATAGACGTGAAGCTGTCACCCACTTGACTTCATCTCCTCACTATCCTAAATTCCATATATATACTCCATTTGACTTACTTCTCCCGACTATTGTTTTTCAAAAGCAGACACTTTTATGGTGCAAGTAATTATGAATTTAGCGAAAAAATCGTCAGAAGTTCCATTCAGAAAAATGAACGGATGCACCCAACCATAACATATTCATCAGACAGTTAGACATCAATTAAATAAACCCATTCGGGATATTTATGCTAGAATTGTGATTATATATATCTAAGTTAGGATAGTGTAAACACAGTCAATAGCACTTGGTGACTAACGGTTTATCCCTTATGCAAAGTCATTTGGTCGAGAAACTGTCAATCACGTTGACTGTCTACTCTGTTTTAACTTATATGTGTGTGTGTGTGTGTGTCAGAATAAGCCGGTTAATATCGCTGAATATAAGTATAAGCAGTATTTAAACCATTTTTTTCTTTTTGCTGAGTGTATTGCTCTGTATATAATTCCCCAATCATCGTACATTAAGCTCTCATGATGGGCTATACCAATTTTAATATTTTGATTTTAAAAAAGCCACTGCTTAGAATAATTTTCAACACCAATTACTTGAGAGTAAAAAGGGGATATCAACCGACTGTATGTGAAGAAAGGTAGACAAATACTGGATATCAAACCTTCTTCAGGGTACGTCAATACAAGAACTCAGCCCGTGCCCTGAAGAATGTCTGATATACCCACACCCCTATCTCCACCAAACCTAGCGTCTAGGATACACAGACGACCCCTTTCCACCCCAAATCAACCCAATTCCACTCCATGACCCCACAAACGATACCAACACCTCACAAAAACTACTACACTAAACGTTTAGAGTAGGCATCAGCCAGCTGACCACCTCCCTCCCCAATCACGAACGCAAGACTCTCATCAGTATGAGAACGACATCCTCCAATACAAGAACTCAGCCTATGTCGTGAAGAAGGTCTGATAGACCGAAACGTTATAACGTCGACATTACTGCCTATAATAAACATCCATCCAGTACAATATCCCGTGTTTGTCTACCACTCTACACTCACACATGAATATTATATATATATATATATATGAGGAAATTAATCCGACAATATGAGAAGAAAATATTTTAAAAATATAACAAACACAGGATGTTATGATCAGGGAAACAATTTTATGTGTCAATACTTAAGTATTTCGGTATATTATACCATCTTCAGGACACTTTTAAGTAATGTTTATATCAGGGACAAAATGAAAGATGTTAAGTGTGTAGTGAATGTGTGAATATGTTGTTATTAACCGTTAAAATTATATGTGCGTTTGTTTACGAAAGCCAATGATTAATCTATTGATAATGGAGATTCGGTCTTAATTTGTCTGTAACCAAAACTATGTCACTGCTTATGTCACATTACCCAAAATCATCAATACATAGAATAAAGAACAATCTTATATTATATACACTCAAAATTTGAGAATGCAAACTTTGACGGTCCTCATTTTTAAAGATAAGTTTTAATAAATACATGCCCGGTATTATATATTTATATATAGTTTTTTTTATATATATATTTTACGTACAATTTTACGAGAGAATTATCTACAAACAAGAAATAGTATCAAGAGAAAAAGTTCACAAATAAATAAATACCTACGATTTTGTGCAAAACTTATGTGTAAAATATTCAAAATGATTATTTAATTAATAATTAATAGATGCACACCATTTTTGGGGTGGGGTCAGAACTAAGTTTCCATTTCAAATAGTTTTATTCTTTTCTACTCCTTTGATAAATTGGATGAATTTACTTATGATACAAACCCTCTGACATTGAATTTTTAATTCCCACCCGCCTCTGACAATATCTTTCAAAAATTAATTTTTACACTGCCCAGAGGGTGTATTGTTTTTTGGCTAGTAATTATAATATACTTAAAATTTTCTTGAATACAAATATTCAAAATTTGATGATTTTACTTACTTATAATACAAACCCTCTGACATTGAATTTCTAACTCCCACACCCTCTGGCAAAATCTTTCGAAAATTCACTTTTTACACCGCCTGGAGGGTGTTTTTTTTGCTAGTAAGTACAATAAGAATTAAGAAGTCTATCCAATACGTGATTTCAAGAATCTATGGGAGGTAACTTTTATTGGAATATTCTTACATATTGGTAGTTAGAGTTGCATGATCTCATTAGCTTTCATGTAGCATCGGTTGGTATAACAGACACTCGACGTGCGCCCCGCGGTCAACAACTTGCTCCGAGACCGACGGTCGGACTGAAATGTCTCTTTCTCTGACCACAGATGTATCCTTTCTCAACGGTATTTATTGTACCACTTCAGAATGGACTTTTAACAGTAGACGAATCCACATGAAATTCTCGTCTGAAAGCGCGCTGCACGCTGTACGCCGACAACACTGTTTGTTTTAGATAAATTCCAGCACACACCAGCTGCGTTGCTGTGTAGGTGGACATCATCTAGGATTTCACTGCCCTTTAGCAATAGGAGGGTTACACAAATACTAATGAGAAAATAAATATTTTCGGTTATTATATGTGATGTCACCATATGTATAAACATACTAGCTGTATGCGTTTACCAACCGCTCGACACGAGCAGGATGTGACACAAGGTCAATTCTAATTATTTGCTTACTTTAAACCGCTCACAGTTGCTATCCCACTGCTGCGATCCTACTGGAAACCACTAGCAGCGGCTCTTATTATAATTGAACAGAATAACTCAGATTACAACAATGATAGGACTTTATTTGAATAGAATGAGTTCTGAGGTGAATGGATAGTGATCTTTGAAATATTAAAAGAATACCAAGTAAAATTTGATACAGCCGTAGGTGAAATTTGGTAGGCAAAGAAATAAGCAGAGTTTAACCGGTTTTAATTTTCTTCCCCGTGACTGGTTGTCTTACCAAGGTTAAAGATCCCAGTCTGCCCTACTACTTACTCATAGCTGGAGGGAGAATAATTGGATGCATACCGTTTCCATGAGGTCAGCGCCATTTTGGAATATCCCTGCCCACTTGCGATATGAGAGGTACTCAGATACTCCGCTAGTGAGAAAATGAATATTTATTCAGTTCATATATGTGATGTTACCAAATATATAAACATACTAGCTGTATGCATTTACCAACCACCCGACACGAGTTGGATGTGATAGTTATTTACTAAGCGTAATTTAGATGTGGCAAAGGGCCAGAAATATGGAACACCCAGTGAAAATCAAACTCACTAACAATGGTCTGCTAATCTAGCTTGCTAACCATTACACCACATGATGTGCCCAGTTGGATGTGATATAAGGTAATTTTTAAACGGAGTTTAAGATTTGAATTCAGAGTATTCCTTCTCCTAATCGAGTTGCTATACCAAGGTTAAAGAACCCAGATTGATCTACTATTTTATCCAATGTTAAATAGCCCTTCTTAATTATTATCTTCTTACTTAGGTCTATCTCTGCTATTTCTGCTAAGTATTCTAGCAGGGTTGAGTTCTCTCGTCTTCTCTAGTTGACTTGAGATTATCGTGTGTTTCTGGGTTTGTTGAATCTCTGCATCCATTTCATCAATTCTTTGAGACATTTTTATTTTCCCCAAGCCCTAACATTCCATCGAGAGGAAAGGAACTCTGGGGACGCCATTAATTCGCGTCTGACTCCTTCGGTCACTTCAGTTCAACAATGGTTAAAATAGTAGGTCAGTCTTGACTCTTTAACATTGGTATGGCAACTGGTCTAAAAGAAGGAAAACTCTGAATTTAAACAAGTTAAACTCAACTTAAAAATATATATAAAAATTATATACACACTGACACACAGACACAGACACAGACACACACACACACATATATATATATATATATATATATATATATATATATATATATATATGAATTGCTTGGTGGAGAAGAAGCAGTTCATATTCACCTTCCACCATTGGGCGACACCTGTTGGACAATCCTGATTGTGCTGCAGCATATAAACCCGAAATGTTCTCGATTTTATCATCCTCAACCAACGAGTTACACCTGGCTATACTCGAAGCCCTCCTCATCAACAGATTCCGTTCCGCTCTTTGCGTACAAAAACAATTTTATTCTTTACTCCTTTTCGGACATACCGTTTTTGATCCAACCAATATATATATATATATATATATATATTATATATATTAAATATTACTACTGGTTTAAGTACAACGACAAGAAAGAAGATTTTGTTGACAAATAAAAGTAAAAAAAGTAAAGTCGTCGGGGCGGCCTAAAGTCGGTATCAGCCAGTCAGCGAGGGAGTCTATCCCCTTTTCAATAGCGCTAGACCAAGGAGATTGTTTTTAGCATCTTAGGTGGAGCGCCACACCTTCCATCAGCTTCTTACTTTACCGCACAGATCCCTGTGCTACTCATACGCTGAGTTGGCGGGGACCGGTATCGAACTAGGAACCTTGTGGTTTCTAGCCGAACGCTCTACCGACTGAGCTAACCCGGCCCCTTGTTGACAAATATTGTTGCATAAATATATTTATTCATCATTTTGCCACAGACTATATAGTGTATGTCCGAATCTTATATGAGTGTGTGTCTGTTTTTATAAGAATTTAGACTCATATAAACACCACTCTCTCTCTCTCTCTCTCTCTATATATATATATATATATATATATATATATATATATGTGTGTGTGTGTGACAGAATTAAAAATTGACCTAGGGTCACATCCTACTTACGTGGAGGTGTTGGATAAATACAAATACTCGACTGGATTCTAGATAAATGTTGCAATATGACTTGTGTGAGCTAGAACTGCTAATGGAAGGAGGAGGAATAAATAACAAAGGCTTAAAAAATAGTGATGACCCAAAAGAGGAGAGCGATGGTTTTGACCGTAGCGTGACCCCGAACGAAGAATTGAGGGGCAAGCGGAAGTCGGGTGTTGACCGGAAGTCGGGTGTTGACCGGAAGTCACGTGGTGACGTGGGGGAAGGAAGAAAGGCTTCTTCCTCTTTTTGCCGGCGTCCGTCGTGGGGCACAGACCTGATGAGACCCCAGGAATCTAGTAGTGTTCTCTCTCTCGTTCTCTCTGCCTCTCCTCCTCCCTGGTAGAAGCCACTAGACGAACACGTTAATAAAGGCTGGGAGTTGTGACGACATGTTTCTCGTGTTATGATTTTTTATCGGAGCTTTAGTACCAAGAAGAAAAGAGGACTACGGTGCTTGTATCGTTTTAGTACCGTGAGTATTACAACGTAACATATATCGTTTTGTGCCCGTTGACCTCGGAGTTCAAACACGGACTCATAAGGAACCAGTTTATCACGACGCAACGAGGGGATACGAAAAAAGAAAAGACATCGGCCGTAATTGTAACAGAAACGAACGTAAACGAAAGAAAGAGCGAGTCAAACAAACAAAGAAAAAGGACCCACGTGTGACGAAAAAAAAGGGGAGTGACCTGTTGAGAAACGAGAGAAAAAAAAAAAGAAAAAAGAAAGAATTATTGACCAGCTGAAGAAGGCGACGATAACGCCGTTGCTTGAAAAAAAAAAGAAGCTATAAATCAGTATAGGTCTGCAATTGATAAGAATGAAAAATAAATGAGTAATTTTTTTTTTTAAATTCAAATTGGGGAGAGTATTTCCAAAAAAAAAAAAAAAAAAGAAAAAAAAAGAAAAGAGAAAGAAGAAAAAATGAACAAATAAGTAAGGAAGGTCAGAGCACAAGTGTGGAACAAAGAGGAGAATATCACCTGCTTTAATGATTTTGTAAATGTTCTTTTTACTTTATATATGTATGTGTTTTTTGTATTATTGCAAAATTGAATGCTCGTGTGGCTCTATCGGAGAGAGGAAGGTCTATATCGGATAGAAGGAAAAAAAAAAATCTAATGAATAATTACGCATATTCTTGAAAAAAAAGAGATACTTTGAAAATTTTTACGGGTAAAAATTTTAGAATGATGGTAAGGGAGGAGTGTTGCAATATGACTTGTGTGAGCTAGAACTGCTAATGGAAGGAGGAGGAATAAATAACAAAGGCTTAAAAAATAGTGATGACCCAAAAGAGGAGAGCGATGGTTTTGACCGTAGCGTGACCCGAACGAAGAATTGAGGGCAAGCGGAAGTCGGGTGTTGACCGGAAGTCGGGTGTTGACCGGAAGTCACGTGGTGACGTGGGGGAAGGAAGAAAGGCTTCTTCCTCTTTTTGCCGGCGTCCGTCGTGGGGCACAGACCTGATGAGACCCCAGGAATCTAGTAGTGTTCTCTCTCTCGTTCTCTCTGCCTCTCCTCCTCCCTGGTAGAAGCCACTAGACGAGCACGTTAATAAAGGCTGGGAGTTGTGACGACATGTTTCTCGTGTTATGATTTTTTATCGGAGTTTTAGTACCAAGAAGAAAAGAGGACTACGGTGCTTGTATCGTTTTAGTACCGTGAGTATTACAAAGTAACATAAATTCATTGCTTATAAATTCATCGCCAGTAAATCCATAGCATAGTAGATTTATCCAATCAGATTAATTGCTCTCATAATATAGGGTTTCTATAACCTTAACCTTTTAGTATATCTTTATTAGATTCTTAAAAGCAATGATTAAATTCTGAATTTAACCATGAATAATTTACCAAAAATTAATTTACTGCTCACGACTTGACTGGCCTCATATTCTGATAAAAATTAACTTTAAAGTTGTATTAAAACGATAGTTCTAAACTCGAAAGACAAAAGAGAAACGGAATTCTGGGCGTGACTTGAAGATAAACCTCCAGTTTTCTGGTCGTTTTTTTTTCTTGGTATTTTCAGACATTAAGTCAGTCCCATGTAAAATAGAGTTGAGTCGTGTCCAGTAACAATGGCTACCTTGCCAACGGAGGCGAAAGACAACGAACGAAAATTGAAAGACAGATGCATAATAGAAAGAGTTAAGCTTTCAAGTGTGTCTCCGAAATGAGCTAGGCAGTCGAGAGGCGGCACGCAAGGATGAGGCGGTGAATGCTAAATGAAAACGAGAAAACAATAGCTGCCTTCTCCTCGCTTAGTCGGAAGAGATATTCAAAAGAAAGATTATATAGAAAGAAAAGAAGAAAAAAGATATTGGAGGGAAAAATGACCAAGAAAGCAAAGAATTGCTGATGTGGTATTTTCAATTGAGGACGTTGATTAATGAGTTTGTTTTCATGAAAAGTAGATTTACTTCCCCTTTTGCTTTTGGTGCCGTCCTTCTTCCTGTTAGCTATCATTTTATTCCCTCAGATTTTCACCTGCTCTCTCTCCTCTCTCTCTCTCTCTCTCTCTCTCTCTCTCTCTCTCTCTCTCTCTCTCTCTCTCTCTCTCTCTCTTCATGCTTATTTTTTCTTATCCTCCTCACCTTCGTTATGACTTTTACCCCCTGTTTTCTTATCCATCTCTTACTCTCCCTTTTTTATTTTCTCCCTCCGCTTTCGTCTTTTTCACAAACCCACAGAGAAAAAGATATTCATCCCTCTCTCTCTATCTATCTATCTATCTTCTCCAGATTCTATATCTGCTTCTCTCTTTTTTTTCTTTCTGTCTTGAGTTTCTCATCTTTTTCTTCTCCCGGTTTCTCTTTTTCTTTTTTTAATTGCTCTCTTGCTGTATCATCCCCGTCTTCTACTTCTTTGCATACAGTATCAACACCAAAATCTCTCTCTCTCTCTCTCTCTTCTCTCTCTCTCTCTCTCTATCTATCTATCTATCTATCTATCTATCTATCTCTTCCCCAAATTATATATCTTTTTCTATCTTTTATTTTTTTTCTTTCTTAAGTTTCTGCACTTTTTTAAATTCTTTTTTCTGGTTCCTCTATCGCCATCGCATTTTCTTCTCATTATTCTTCTTCTTCCTCTTCCTTGGTTTCTGTGCCATCACTTAATTTTTTTTCTCAACTCCCCTTCCTTTCTCTTCTACTCATTGCTCGCTTTCTGTCTCGTTATCTCCTCCCTCCTCCTCCTATTCTTCTTTTTTCTCAACTCCCCTTTCTTTTTTTCTCAACTCCCCTTTCTTTTTTTCTCAACTCCCCTTCTTTTCTTTCTTTTCTCTCTCAACTCCCCTTTCTTTTCTTTTCTCAACTCCCCTTTCTTTTTCTTTTTTTTCAACTCCCCTTTCTTTTTTTCTCACTCCCCTTTCTATTTTTTCTCAACTCCCTTTCTTTTTCTCAACTCCTCTTTTTTTTTCTTTTCAACTCCCCTTTCTTTTTTTTTCTCAACTCCCCTTTCTTTTTTTTCTCAACTCCCCTTTCTTTTTTTTCTCAACTCCCCTTCTTTTTTTTCTCAACTCCCCTTTCTTTTTTTTTCTCAACTCCCCTTTCTCTTTTTTTTTCTCAACTCCCTTTCTTTTTTTCTCAACTCCCCTTTTTTTTTTCTCAAACTCCCCTTCTTTTTTTCTCAACTCCCCTTTCTTGTCAATTTTTTCCGTGTTTTTTCTATTCTTTCAATTTTTCACCTTATCTTTCAGCCCTGTATCACTTTTCTATAATGTTTATAATTTTTATAATTCTTTGACAACTCTCTCTTTTCTTTTCTTTTTTTTTTCTTTTTTCCAGGTTTCCTTTTTGTCTTTTTTTTTCTTTTATTTCTCTTTTCCGCTTTCAGTTTTGTGCTGTCGTCTTCTTTCTCTTTCTCTCCTTCCTTTTCGTCTTTCGTCTTTATAAACTCGTAAACAAAAACAAAAAGATGTTCATCCACATATACCTCACTCTCTCACTCTCTCTTCTCTCTCACTCTCTCTCTCTCTCTCTCTTTCTCTCTCTCTCTCTCTCTCTCTCTCTCTCTCTCTCTCCTCTATCTATCTATCTATCTGCTTATTTTTCTTATCCTCCTCGCCTTCGTTATTACTTTTACCCCACTTGTTTCTTCTCTCATCTTTTTCTCTTCTTTTTTTCACCCCCACCCGCTTACTCGCAGAGAAAAAATATATTTATCTCCACTCTCTCTCTCTCTCTCTCTCTCTCTCTCTCTCTCTCTCTCTCTCTCTCTCTCTCTCTCTCTCACCCCGTCTTGTTTCTCCTCTCATCCTATAGCATCTTTATTCATATTTCTCCTTCGCTTTCTTCTACCCCTGTCTACCTTTGTGTTAACTTCAAGTCCAAATTAACTTCTTTCTCTTCTCTTACTCTCCCACTTCCTTTGTTGTTCTCTAAAGCCACGATGTATTCCCTCTTCTCATCTCCCCTCTCTATCTTCTTGTTTTCCTTTGCTTTTTTTAACTTTCATCAGAATAGAATCATAATTAGTAGCGTTCCAAGTATTAGTCGCGAAGATGTTTCTCTTTGAAGTTTCTGCTACATCATTGTTCTCCCCATCCTAACCAAAGAATTCGTCTTTTATTATTAACATTAACGATAGCAGTATTTTTTATAATTGATAATATTATGACTACGTTCGTTTTATCGATTCGATTTTCTGTCACTTTCTTTCGTTGCCTGAATAGTTTCCCTTTCTTTCTACTGTGATATAATTAATAAGACACCATGCTGCAGATATGATATTATAAAACACAGGAGAGACTAACAATTATAATAAAAGACCATGTAATATAAACATGCAAATGCGTGAATGAATGTGAATGCAGCAAGCTGTATCAAGAATTATAAAACAGACATGACAGTTAGAAGAGCCATACACCAAGAATAGTGCAAACGGCTTGGGTTCCATCATGCAGGCAAAGGATATCAGTAGAAAACAACATAGAAAAGTAGGCTGCGAAAGGCGAAGAAAGCAAGTATTTATTAGAATGGATCAGGCTGAGAGAGGAACTAGCTTGGGAAAAATAAGAGGACAGCGGCATGAACACTTTAGGTTCTTCCCTACCAAAAAAAAAAAAAGCTGCAACTCTGTATCTTTTCTGAAATAATAAAATGGGGTTATTTCTATAAGTCTAACATAAACAAAGGGGAACCACTCTTGACTGATAAATTTTCTATTTATTTTCCAATTAAACTAACCCTAACCCTAACTTCTTTTTTCCTAGTAGATCAATAAATAAATAAATAATTTATCAGTCAAGAGTGGTTCCCCTTTGTTTATGTTAGACTTATAGGAAATAACCTAAAATGGCTTTTGAAAGCTATTTAGTTTAAACAGGTGCAGGGATACTGCTGGTCCAAATAACGAGGCAACCTAGGGAAAAATGAGATACTCTCAGCGGCGCTTGTGGTATAATGGTTCATAGGAAATGGACACGGTGACTTGAATTCAAATCCTGGATGAGGCTGTTTGTATTCCACATAGCTCTATTATCTTTGGGAAAGGTATAAATATGTTGTATCACGAGATGAGAAGACACACAGAAGAATGGTGTGCTTAAGACATTTATTAAGTACCAGCATCTGATGCCAAACGGATACATACAAACTCTGAACAAATAAGTACAAACAATTAACAAGACAAAACGTACACTAAATAGAGGAGGGTCAGTTCGGTATAGCCAACGCAGCAAAGTCAGTCTGAATATTATTCAGCTAGTTCATCCATTTTAATCATAGGCTAGTTTATGGCTATGAGCCATTCCATCTGGTAGAGTGTTGGAGGGGTTTTAGCTACTCTACAACAGAATCCAAATATTCTCTCCAGCTATGGGCAGATAGCCACACAGAATTGGCTCTTAAACCTTGCTTTGACAGCCGGCCGAATAGAAAGAAACCTGCTAAATTCCGCTTAAAAATAGACCTTGTATCAGATTCTGCTCGTACATACAAGTGTAAATTTGGAATTAAAGAAACCACTAAGATTGATATGATATTAAGCAAAATAAAACAAACAAAACTCAGGTGGGATGATTTCTGTAAGGTTTTTATGGTTCATTGAAGTATGTGAAGTATTCAAATGATCTTGCATTTTTAACAGCAGGTGTAGAACCAACTCAAAATTCTATGTTCATTGTTTAAACACCTTTTCTTTCCCAGTGATTTGTATTTCTATACCTGAAATTTAAAAAAAACTTTAAACATTGAATTTTATTAGAATTTTATTATTTTTCATTACATTATGAAATGAATGATATCAATTTTCTGTAAAATCATGTGCAACTCATTTGCTGCTGCTGCTGGCTTAAAATCTACCTCCAGCGGCAATTAAGCTTAATTTTGAGTGACAAATTTTATTCATAAATGTATAATCAATTAGAAACAAAAAAGAACACTTCAGTAAACATTTAATAATTATCTCCCCTTGTGAAATTATAATGAAATTATTTCGATCTTAAATTACTTTACGTAAGTAAACAAAAGAATTTAACTTTTTATAGTAAAACTAGAAGCGGCTACCTGGCGTCGCGTTGTAGTTTTAAAAATAGTCTCACAGATCCAATTTTGTTAAATCGTGGATTCGATCCTTGCAGGGTGCCCCATTAAAATTCCTACGTAAAAAAGACCTTGTGCCAATCCAGACACTCTGGAAAGAAAAATTAATGTCTTCTATTCAAAATATTATATGCAAGAAAGGAAAAAGGATTCCATGCTGTTATCATTTAAATTTTATTTTTTAATTATCTTCACGAATATAAACAAAATCTTCATTATTCTTGCTCAAAAATCAAGATCTGTTGATAGTGAATGTGTTCTTGCATATACTTTGTTGTTAATTGTTAATAGTTTCCTCCGAACATACATACATACATACATACAAACTGCCCTTTATATATGTATAGATTAGGCTAATTTAGACATTTTATTTATGGAAAACATCCCTTCAACCCCCAGTTAGTGATTAAATAGTATCACTACTGTTCTAAAATGAAGGTTTTAGAATTAGATAACTCAAATCCAGGCGGTAGGAAAGCTTTAGCCTTGTAAAAAAGCAATCCATCTCATATCCTAACTAATAGGCTATGTCAGGAATTGTTTCTTGCTCCCGGGAGAGATTCTCTGTGATGTTATACCTAACGTGCCAGACTGCGACATTATAGTAACCAAGTTCGATCTCCAGTTGCGATGTTACGTTCACTTTCAGACTAATATATATTGACCAACTCCTCCGCACGAGCAGCATTGGACACAAGGTCAGTTTCATAAGCGGGTTTAACAGGTTTGAATTTAGAGTTTTCTTTACCCTAGAATGGTTACCTAGCCATGGTTAAAGAGCCCAATCCGCCCTACTATTTCCCATAGCTGGAGGGAGAGTAGTTAAATTCATAACTTTCCCAATGGTATTAGCGCTATGTGAAATGCTAACAGCTTCGTCCAGTATTTGAACTCGGGTCGACGAATCCATTTCAACGACTCTAACCATTACACCACGCGCTTCCAGCTTTCAGATTTTCAGAAGATATAAAGCTTCTCCTTCCCCTTCCCCTAGCTATGAGTTGAATAGTAAGCACTACTACAAGGATGATTTTGGCATTAAATAAACCACGAAGGTTGACATGCCATTAAAGAAAGAAACCGAAACAGAAACAAATATGCCTTTAATGTTCTGTATGAACTCTATCAACACTTTGTCTATTCAAAGTCGAGTGCACTTAAAACTACCCCGGCTGTTGTCAGTCTTCAGGTTTTCAGTGCCAACGAAATTGTGGCGAATTAATTAGGTTTTCTAAACCGATCAAAGGTCACTTTTAATTGCATAGAACTGCGGCATTCTGCTAGGTTTGCCTGAAACAGTCTTAAATTACAGTTGATTACCTTGAAGCTGCTTCGATTTGAGCATGATCCTCCTATAGTAAACAGTATTGTGTTAACCAAAGAAAGTGCAGAGAAATTGTGTGAGTAAATGTGGCGTTCTATACCCAGATACTTGCGAAAATTGCCG
>CM042154.1:104968406-105045906 GCA_023376005.1 Doryteuthis pealeii
TTAATTCCACCTCCTCAAGCAATATCTTTTTAAAAAATATTTTTACATCGCCCGGAGGTGTTTTTTTCTTTTGCTAGTACCACTAAAGAAAGAAACCAAACCAAACAAATGATGACACCTCGGTCGTTTTAGGAATAGACATGCTACTGTCATGATTATAATGATAGTGAGATGAATGACAATAAACTTAAAATGTACATTTTACTATTACCTATTACTATTTACCGATTAGGCCTCATCAAGGCGGTCTTTCTATCTATAGCTCTGCTGATGCGGCCTAATAGACCGAAATGTACATACAGAGATTGATTTTTCTCGGTTTGTTTAGCCTTACATTTAAATAGGTATGCCCGCTAATTAATTAATTATTAATTAATTAACTTTCAAAATTAGGTACGACTTCAATTAAGCACATATTCTCCCAAAAATAGTATATAGTATAAATAATTTGCATGCTGGTTTTAACAAAACCGGGTTTAATAAATAATTACTTGGTGATTAATAGACCGAAGCATAATAGAGGTAAAGAATGAATCCAAATGCAAAAATGTTATGCTTAATGTCGAGATTTCTCTTTCCGACTGAATAAATTCTATACGCTTCGTTTCGTATGTTTGCCTCGCAAAAATGATTATTCTACCCCGATTCTGTTTCTTCTGATTTAAAAAAAATAATAGTTTCCCCACTTTGCTGCTATTTGTTCACACCAGTGACGAGGTTGATATTTGGCTGGCTTCACGGCTCCTGAAATGGTTCATTTAACCGGCATGGATTCGTTCGGTGAAAGTTAATCCACGAGAAAAATCGCCGGATAATATTTACGCCTCTGAATTTTACGCCATACGTGAGTCTAGAGGTTCAAAGACGTCGTATCAGAAGCAAAGAGTTCTTTCATACGCTCAATGTAGGCGCCTTGTGATTCGTCTGGCAGACAGCGGTACATGTCAATGAGCATTTGTCTTGACTTTTAGACAAGCGACACACACTTTGCATCCCAACCACAATGTAGATAAAATAAAGGTTGCCTCGAATTTTACAAGCATATAAAAGAAAAGAATGCGGTTAAACATTCAAGACATGTCAAGAAATTGCTAATTATACATTTCTGGTCAGTTTTATGTTTAAATATTCCAGGCACTTCCGGCGGTGAGGAACTCCTGCGGATGACAGTTTTATTTGCTTTCTAACGAATTATACTTTCTTAGTCAATTTGAAGCTTGAATATTCCAGGTACTCCGAAGATGTTGAGCCCCCGTACACTATGAGAATTCTGAATGAATAAGACATTGATGGTCCATTTGAAGCCTAAATATTCTAGGGATTCCAGAGGTGGGGAGCTCCTGTGGATGGCGAATTAGACATTCATGGTCAATTTGGTGCGTAAATATTCCAGACATCTCCGAAGGTTGGGGGTTTCTGTGGAAGAAAGTTTTATTTGCTTTCTAGACGAATGAGACTTTAATAGTAAATTTGATGGCTAAACATTCTAGGCACTTCGGAGGTGGGGAGCATCCGAACACTATCAGAGAATTCAAGAAAGATGCCAAGTTTCATCAAGACTCACCGATTGACCTAGGATTCCTTGAGTGACAAGCAAACAGGCAAACAAACAATGAGAATTATATATTAAGATGAAGTGTGTGTTGAAGTAAATATATCACCTCATCAATCATACAATGCTATTTTTTGTGTTCATTTAACTTGTCCATCTGTTTATCTTTCAATATATTGACCAATTGTATTTCCTTACTTATAATTTGCTTACTACTTAGAAACGTATCAATCTATGAAAATCTGCAAGATATAGTATTATCTGCGTTATTCGGACTGTTGTCCTCATCTTCATTGTTACCTGTACAACGTTTTGGCCGATATGCCCTCCGGTCTCTTTCAGGTGTTTCTTGTCAATTGGACACATGGCCTAGTGGATAAAGGAGTTAGGTCAAGACAGTTTTAAGTGACAGTTATCTCTGGACTGCAGGTTCAATACTGGTCAACGGCAATAGTAACATAGAATAATAGTTAACACAGCTTAACGCCTCTACCCCAGCTATGTTAGCGGAATGAGAACAGGATACCCCCGTGACTGAAATAAATTCAAAGTTCCATGATGGCTCCCGAGTCCAAAAAGAAGGTTCCCGATTCTGACAAGAAGGTTCCCGATTCTGACAAGAAATACCTGAAGATGATGACAAAAAATAGTCTGAGAAAACGTCACTTTAATACTATTAAATCACCATAAACTGTTATGATAATGTAAATGTTATGACCTGTTCTTAGAATAGTCCGAATAACGCAGATTATACTAATCATCAAGCCTCATCTCAAACATTCAGAGAAATACTGCAAGATATATTTGTGTCAGGAAAAGAATCAAACAGAAACAACTCATCAGGTCACACTGACAGCACGGATAGCTTGACTCTCTCTCTCTCTCTCTCTCTCTCTCTCTCTCTCTCTCTCTCTCTCTCTCTCTCTCTCTCTCTCTCTCTCTCGTGTATCGTGCCCGAGGGGTCTTCGGCACAGCACCCAGAATCCGTACATACCTGGTTGATGTAGGTTTGTTTTTGCTGGTTGGCCTACACAGCTACCTTTGATGGCAGCAGCTTCCAGGATTTTACTAAAAAGCAAATGCAACTGTCATCCGGCGGAGCGCCTCTTCTCCAGGGGGAAAGGACTGCTCTCTCCTCCACTGCGGGGACGATCCTGGAACTTTTGGGGGTAAATTCAGAAATGTGTCTTTTGCTCAGTAAAGAAACAAAACTAGGAGAGTTGTTCCCCACCCCAATAAGGGTAGCGGTGTCCTGAAACTTCTGGGTTCAAAATTGATCAGAAATGTCACATTTCTACAGAAAGTAAATAAAATTGATGTTTGATGGCACCGTAGTCGAAATTAATAAAATTAAATAAGAAAAAATAAAGTCTACGAGTGAGTAAAAAAAAATCTCATATAAAAAGTTTACCATTGTACTACAACCAGTCTAGATGGAAGAAAACTATGAATTCAAACTAGCAGTACTCCGTTTAAAATTTGATTTTTGCTCATATCCTATCCCTGGCAGGGAGCTTGAATAAATAGATACCTACGTAAGAGGCGCCAGATTGGCGGAACACATTCTTCGTTTTTTTTTCTTTTTTTAGATATACAAGGTGTGTCAAAACCGTATCGAGATTTTTTGTACTTTTTGACACACCTTGTATTTTGAAAAAAAATAACGTTCCATTCATTCTTCATTTCTATCTTGATAAATGTAGCTTTGAACTTGGTATTTTTTGACACACCTTGTATTCTGAAGGAATTAATGAATAGAACGTTATTTCTTTTTCAGAATACAAGGTGTGTAAAAAGTACAAAAAAACTTGAGACTTTTTTGACACACCTTGTATTCTTTTTTGCTTTTAGATCTTTTTTTTCTTTTTGTATCTTTTTTTCTCTTTATTATTGCATTTCTTTTTTTTTTTTTACTTTTTTTCTTAAACCTGTTTCTCTTTCTATCTTTTTTTCTTTCTGTTTTTGTCTTTTTCTTTTTCTTTGTTTTCAAACTTTTTCTATTTTGTTTGTTTTCCTTTTTGGTTTTTTTTTTGTATTTTCTTTTTGTCTTCATCTTTTTCTTTTTTTTTTTTTTTTTTCCTTTTTTTTTTCATTTTCTTTTTATTACTTTTTTTCAATCTCTTTCTGAAATTAACATAGGGGCTGGAAAATTAGTGCGTCCTATACACAAATAATTGTGGTAATTGTTTAATTAGTTTATGGATCAGAAAGGACGCCTTGTACCTTGTAACCCAATATAAACTGCCACATCTAATTTATAGCTGGGGTAGACACCATTACGTGACTGGCATATTATGCGTGGTTCAGACTGAATCGTTTTTTTTTCCGACTGATTTATGACACACTACACGGTCAAGTAGTACAATGCTAATTATAAAACAGAACAACAAAAGAAAAGGAACAAAGCAGGAAATTAACTGATTTTATTTATTGTTCTAAGAACAGGTCATAACATTTGCATTATCATAACAGTTTATGGTGATTTAATAGTATTAAAGTGACGTTTTCTCAGACTATTTTTTGGTTGCTTGGGTTTGTTTTGGGGTTGTTTTTTTTTTTTTTTTTCTGTTGTTTTTTATTTTCTATTTGTTTTTGTATGTTTTTATTGGATAGGGGGTCTTTTTGGGGTTTTTTGTTGTTTTTTTGTTTATTCTTATTTTTATTATTTATGCTTTGCTTTTTGTTTTTATTTGATTTTGTGTTTGATATTTTTTTGGGGGGGGGAGGATAGGGGGTCCTTTTTTTACTGTAAAATGTGGCGCTGGGGTCTAACAAAATTTGATGCGGCATCAAAAGGATGAAACTAGTGTTTCTCAACGCAGAACTTGTCCTCTAGTGTTTTTTCTATCATATATTATTATTATGAGTTTTTCACACAAGCGTTGGCTGATGGTATTTCACTCAGCTAACGATGGTGTAAAAAAAACTCACATAATAATAACAATAATAATATACTCAGAAAAGTCCTGGAGATATGAAGAGACTTGCTGTCCCTAAGCCTCCAGCAAACCACTGGCTATGGCAGGTCTGAAAACCTCAATAATATCAGTAATAATAATGATAATAAAAAAACAACAGAAAAAAAAGAAAAAAAAACAAGCAACAACAAACAAAAACACTCAGAAAACGTCACTTTATTATTATGATTATTATTATCCTTTCATTCCTTAAGAGTTTTTCTCACCCAACTTTGCTGGTGGTCCTTCACTGAAGGCTGGGTGACACCAAATCTCATCAGGTCTCCAAGGTTATTCTAAATATTCTAGTCGATCTTAACAAGCTGTTGTTTGCATGGTCTCGATTCTTCCTCTGATTTCCATTTCTTCTAGTCTTTTATTTATTATTATTATTATTCATTCATCATTCATTCATTCATTTCACTTCATGAGTTTTTTTCACACACACCTGAGCTGGTGTCTTTTTACTGAAATCTAAGTCACAGCAAATCTTCTCTTTTAGCCGATCTTAACAAAAACTGTTGCTTGGATGATATCGACTCTTCCTCTGATTTCCAATTCCTCCAGTCATTTTATTAATATTTTCAAAAGTTCTGAAATTAAGTTTAGGCATTGACCATTTTCTATATCTTTCGTAGTTTTAACATAACGTCATATCCAACACATTCTTTGGCCTTCCTAATGTTTTCCAAAGTTCTGAATGAAGTGTGGTAATTGTTTTTTTTAACATAATGTACCCGTTGTTATATTCTGCGATATCCAGAATATTCAAT
This sequence comes from Doryteuthis pealeii, assembly GCA_023376005.1. Taxonomy (NCBI): domain Eukaryota; kingdom Metazoa; phylum Mollusca; class Cephalopoda; order Myopsida; family Loliginidae; genus Doryteuthis; species Doryteuthis pealeii. The sequence continues at coordinate 104,973,689 of CM042154.1, forward strand.
TCAGAATGAAATCTCTTTTGTTCTACTCATCGACGCCATAAACACTGTATTTATTCCCTGTCGGCAATGATTGCATATTTTTTTCTGGAAATTCCGTCTCACTAGGCCGAGCTTCAAAGTGAAGATCGAAGTACAATGGAGTCGACCGTAAGATTGGATTTCAAACGGAATAACAAGAAAACATGTTTTAATTCATCAATCAAGTCTCTTGTTATGACCATCGCCAAATTCAACTTTTATTTTTGGACGACTGCGTAGTTGGCATAATCGAATCAGCATATTAAAGTGCCTGTTTTGTTTTTTGTTTTTTTCTTTTTCACAACCTTCAGTATTTTACGCTACAGCACTCGAAATGAAAGCACAATCAACCAAGGGAGTTAATTACAGAAAACTTAAATAATTTCTTATATCGTAGAAACGAGTCTTAACGGTCTTTTGTTTGGAAGAAGATTTAATAATAATAATAATAATAATAATAATAATAATAATAATTTGAACCTTGCCAGAGAACTGAGAAAACTGTAGAACATGCAGGAAGAAGTCGTAACAGTTGTAATTGGTGTCTTTCGAACGGTACCCAAGGGTCTGGAAAAAGTGTTTGGATGAACTGGAAATCAGAAAAAGAATCAAGACCATACAAACTATAGCATTGTTAAGATCAGCTAGAATACTCAGAAGAGTCTTGAAGGCCATCACCCAGCCTCCCGTGAACCACCGGCTAAGGTGGGGTTGTTGAACTGGATGGTCACATGAAAGTTTCAAAATGCTATATAACGAGTCCGAATATTGATCGGGGACAATCTGGTTGAAAATCGAACCGAATATAAATCCTGTCGATCTCTGTGCATGCAACCCTAACATTTTTGACTCGCTTTTACTTTTCACAGTCGTCGCAATTTGGAGTAAATACATAAAATATATTTTTATTCAAGTGCTTGTCACGTTGGTGGTGCGTGGTGTAATGGTTAGAGTCGTAGGAAATGGACTCGTCGACCCGAGTTCAAATCCTGGAAGAGGCCACAGTTCACATAGTGAAAGAATCTTCAGGAAATGCATGAATCCAATTAATCTCCCTCAAACTATGGGTAATTAGTAGGGCAGACTGGGCTCTTTAACCTTGGTTAGGCAACCAGTCTAGGAGAAGGAAAACTTTGAATTTAAACCTGTTAAACTCCGCTTGGTGTGGTCACAACTAGAATATGCTCAGTCCTAATTAGTGATATATTTCAGTAGTTTTTTCTTCTTTCTTAAGCCCAGATGCAGTGTGCAAGCCAATAAGAAGAATTCTAGTAGCAGTATATTTTGAGAGCAGGTTACTAACCATTGCTATCTTACAAGCGTTCTGTGTAAATACTAGAATATGTATTCACTTCATGTTCATAAATTGAATATCTGAAAATGTAATAGGTATCATTTAAATTTGCCTGAAATTACTTTCTGTCTTGTCACTCATAAAAAAAATGAAATAAATATTAGAATATTAGTTTTAAAAATGCTTAAGATATCATATCGGACAAATATGATTACTTCTAAGTGTTTTTTAATACGTTTTATTTGAACGGAGAGGGAAGGCTTAGATATTGTCCGTTAATTATGACGAAAAATGTTCAGCCACAATAGAGTTAAATACACAACAGCCGATAGCCCGAAAGAAAAAATATAAAGTATTAGTCATAAAAGTCACGATTAAATCGTACTTTTAGCCAATCATTTTTTTTTTTTTTTTTTTCGTTGGGTAATTTTAGCGTCTGGGAAAGGAACCTCTCTTTAGAAAAATAAATATAAAAAAGGGAAAAGGAAAATGGAGGAAGAAAAAAAACCGTCAATTTAAATCCAGTTGATGTTTTTGTGGTCGCTTTTTAAAGATTTGGAAAAATGGAGGAGGCTTTACGTATAATTCTTTCTATTGTTTTTATTTTTTTTGCTTTGTTTTTTTTTTTTTTTTTGTTTTTTTTTTTTCATTTTTTCTATTTTTTTTTTTTTTTTTTATTATTTATTTATTGAACAATCAAACTGATTTATTCTGAACGGAAAGAACGAAATAACCGAGGTTTATTCGTTTGAAAACAAAAGCAAATTGCTCTCATAAAATGACGACTCGCAGTAAAACGATTGTTAATGCGAAAAGGAAGACATGCGTTTTTCTAACCGATTACGTCTTTGAGCCTCTCACGTGGTTTAATGGTTAGCAAGCTTGAATAGTAACGCATTATTAGTGAGTTCGATTCTCACTGAGCGACTTATACTTGTGGTCTTGCTCTGCATCTAAGCTCTGTAAATTAGAACCAATTACTTTCATTCCGGCAAATACACACACACACACACACACACACACACACACACACACACACGTGTGTATATATATATATAGCCACACACACACACACACATATATATATTGAGAGAGAGAAAGAAAGGAGACGCGGGCACACATATATATACATATACCTAAGCACACGCATGCATGTGCCCACACGAACACACACACATGCATATATATAAGCACTCACATATCCACACACACACACATATATATATATATATTATATATATATATATATGTATATATATATACGCACACACACACACAGGCACTTACATATAAACATAGAAACAACCCCATGTTTAGTTCATATGTAAACATTTCTATTTAAACCTGTATAACTATGCACATCATACATTGTTCTGTTAATTTCACATGGTTTGTACATCGCAGCCATCTAGATTTTGATAACAGACTTCTGTTCAAGCCTGGATCACTTTGAGTTGCTGCCATTTTGAATAGCTTCAAGACAAATATTTTTGTGACATTAAAATAACTTTGCGATAAACCACTTTTAAATGATGCAGTTTACATTTATGGAAACATATTTCGCGTTTTTCAAAAAAATCCCCTTTATTTATTGAATGAAACTAGTATAAACACACACATATATATATATAGACGCAGCACACAAATATAAGGGTGTGTACACTTGCACACACATACACACACAAACATGTATTTTTTTTCTCCGTGATATAATGTTTACCACTTGTTTCTCAAATGAGTTACAACTGAGCAGCGAGTTCGACCATATATAGGTTCTCGGATATGTGACCTTGGGTCAAATCTCAATTATGCTTAATTCTTTAGGACACCCCGGGTGTTATAAATAAATAAATCGAGAACTATCAAGTTTTATTCATATATACTTTCTCCTTTGAACTTCTATACATCATTCTGTTTTAAAATAATAAAATTCATTCTGATGATATTTTTAAGACCCTCAGAGGCGAAATATTAATTGAATGTATTTTTTTTGTGTTCGTTATTCACTTTTCTTAACTCTCTCTCTCTCTCTCTCTCTCTCTCTCTCTATCTCTATATATATATATATATATATATATATATATATATATATATACGTTCCATTCATTATTTTTTCAGAATACAAGGTGTGTAAAAAAAAGTACCAAATTTAAAGCTGTATTTACCAAGATAGAAATGAAGAATGAATAGAACATTTTTTCAGATTTCAAGGTGTGTCAAAAAATGTAAAAAATCTCAATACTTTTTTGACACACCTTATATATACACACACACACACACACACACGACTGCGGAGAGAGAGGGGGGATTCCGGGACATATCATATTTTTATCTCTTTGAACGTATCTAATGGAATTCATGGAAAGACCTAGTACTTGCTGTACAGACATATATACTCAGTTTGACATACGAAGACGTACAGTGGGTGAATTGAATGCAATGAAATAGTGAAGCACTCAGCTACATACGAAAATACAGCCAAACAAGTAATAATATGAACACACATGCATACATCATTGGGCGCGCCAAGCCATATACACGAAACAGTGTATGCATACGCAGAAAAACGCTACAAACAACAACCAAAAATGTACAAAATGTCTTGCGGTTAGCGAGAATTTAAGAGGGCGATCGATAAAAACAAGATGGTGGAAGCAACGAAAGCGGAGATGGCACGCTGTTGTAAGAAAGAAGGGAGAAGAAAAAGTGGGAAAGTTATCGATCTGGGATGTGGAAAATAGAAGAAAGGGAGGGGGAAGGAAAGGAGGAAAATGACTTATAGAAGAAAAAGAAAGAAAGAATGATACCAAAAGCAAAGAAGGAAAGAATAAATAGAAGAAAGAAAGAAGGAAAGAAAGAGAAAAGAAAGAAGGAAAGAAAGAAAGAAAGATACGAAAAGAAAGAAGAAAGAAAGAAAAAGGAAAGAAAGATACGAAAAGCAAAGAAGGAAAGAAAACTAGAAATAACGACAGGCGTAACAGAAAATAAAATAAAGAAATGAAGAGCACGTGAAAAAAGAAAGACAAAACGAGATGGGGAACAAAGAAGCAAGGGTAGAAAGAAAGAAAGCTGTGGAGTTATTGAAGAATGAACGAGAAGAAAGAAAGAAAGAAAGAAGGCATAGAGTAAAAAATGAAGGAAATGTGACCGAAATAAATAAGTGATAAGTAAAGAAAGAAGAAAACGAGCAAGAACAAAAGAAAGAAAGAAAGGGAAGGGTTAAAGGATAAAGGAGATGAAAAAGAAAGAAAAGAAAGAAAGAAAGGCGATGAATAAAGGATGAACGAAATGAGAAGCAAAGAAATGTTTTTTAAAAGCTGCGAAAAGGAAAAAATGAAAGAAAGAAATGATGCGATATGACACGACACAAGATCTAAAGATAGAAAGCAAAAATAAAGAGGCAAAGAAAAGAATGAACGAATGAGTGGAAAAGGAAAGAAAGAAGGAAAATACCAGTGAAAGCGGATTGACATTTTTAAAAGGATTTTCATAATCGTAACGAACTGTTCGTTCCATCGAACGACACAGTCACTTTATAAAAGAAAAAAGAAAAAAAAAACATCTCTTCCCCCACTCAAAAAGTGAGTGAGTTGAGGTTGAAGAAGGAGAGAAAGTAGGCGCTTCTCATTATGCAAATTAACCTATCTCTCTCTCTCTCTCTCTCTCTCTCTCTCTCTCTCTCTCTCTCTCTCTCTCTCTCTCTCTCTCTCTCTCTCTCTCTCATCATAAAGATAAAGAAAAAACGATGAAAATTGAGAAAGAACGGAAAAGGAAATTTAGATTGAATAACGAATATGAAATCAAATACTTCTAGAATTTATGCCAGAAAATATGACTACGAAGAATTGGTGTTGATATTCTTCGGTTCGTTCGTTGGTAAATTAGTTGGTTGGCTTGCTTAGTGAGTTAGTCTTTTTGGTTTGTTTGTTTGTTTGTTTATTTTTGGATATTTTTTTCACTAGTACCGTTAGTGTCTGACTTTTTCTAAGTATCTGATGTCGCTAACATGTGAGACGTGAAAGAAAAATTCCAACTACCGACAATTTTCATAAATGTTATCGGTCCGTCCGTCCAAGACAATGACCTTTACTTGTTTTTGTTTTTTGTTTGTTTTGTATGTTTTTTCGAGGGGGAGTCGTTTTATTGGGGAGGGGGTCTTATTCCTTGAATTGAAATTAAAGAAACTCAAATCCAAAAATATACTGATAAACATATGCATACGTAAACTTACCTATATTTTAAACAAATCTCTCTCTCTCTCTCTCTCTCTCTCTCTCTCAATATATATATATATATACATAGAAAGTGTACATATTTTAATATATCGATATGTACATATATATATATATATATATATGCTATGTACATATGCATATATACAGAAAAATATGTATATATATCATCATCATCATCATGTCGCATTGTTGGCACGGATATCCATGGCAATCTCTCTCCGTCCGTTCCTATCGCTCATCATTCTTGGGAGGTCCTCTGTGCAGCATCCTGTACCCATGCAGAGCTTATCAGTGTACGTCTTTGCTGGTCGGCCCACACTGGCGTGCCCATGTGCTGGCTTCCACAGGAGAACGTCGCTTATGAATTAGTCCTTGCTTCTCCAGCAGTGTCCCGCGTGTCCTGTCCGTCTTACTCGAATGGTTCGGGTGATATGTGGCAGGTGGCCGTACAGCTGCTTTCTCGTGGGGTGCTGTTTCCACATCTTGTTCATGATCACCCGCAGCATTCTTGTGCAGCTCCCATCTGATTTATTCTCTAGTCGCTTCGTTAGGGTCCAGGTGGTGCAGCCATACAGCAGCACTGACACGACGACGGCCTGGAAGAACTGTCTTTTTAACTTGTCTGTGAGATTGGATTTCTATATGACTGATAATTTATTTATAGCGGCCCATGCCTTTCCTATACGTGCATTAACGTCGTTTTCTGTGGAGGAGATATGTACATAATATCATATCATTAACACACACACACACACACATTATATATATATATTATATATATATATATATATATAATGTGTGTGTGTGTGTTTCTGTTAATCTCACTAGGAATCACCTACCTACAATTTAGTGTCGTGCCTGTCATTAGATAAGTGTAGTGTATATCTTTATATATGTGTGTGTGATTGTGTGCATGCATGTATGCATACATACATACTAACAGAAAATAAAATTCAACATAGAATGTTTCAATCTACTCTATATCTAGCATATCTATGGATTCCTGGATAACTATAAATGGTTAGATATACAGAATAATATGTGCAAAAATTGATAGATGAGGAATGTATCAACGAATATATATATATATATATATATTAGTCATCCACAGACACTGTGTTTCGACATCTCATCAGTGTGGCTAGATATTTGTAGGCTACCTCCAGCCCGGATGGAAACCCGATCGATTAAGCATCGGTCATGCTGCTTAACCACTCAACCATCGTCACCTACAGAATGTGGGAAGTATTTTAACTGATAAATACATACTTCTGTATATATGTAAAGGCCGCCAGAGAGTGTTCCATCTCTTTTATAGGAGAGCATTACCTTGTTAATCATTAACATATCAGCATATAACATATATATATATATATATATATATATATATATATATATATATATATATATATATATGCTAATATTATAATTATTAACAAGGTAAGCCCGCAAATATTGACTACTGAGTAGTGAGCTCGATTCATACAGGGAACCCTATACTTATAACTTTAGGTAATGCTTGATAAGCTTGGAATATATATATATTATATATATATATATATATATATATAGTCATCCACAGATACGTGTTTCGACTTATCAAGTCTCTTCAGTGTGGCTAGACATTTTGTGAGTTAACTACAGCCGGGATATAACTTTGATCGATTCAGCATCACTCGGACTGCTGAACCGCTCGGCTATCGTCACCCACAGAATGCGAATGAGATTTTAACTGTTTTAATACACACAACTGTATGTGTGTAAAGGCCGCAATAGAGTGCTCCATCCCTTTTATAAGAGAACGTTGCGTTTATGCTTTATTTGGCAGTCATCAGCGAAATCCCCTCCAAAGTGCTCAACCCTAGGGGATGGGGAGCATATATAGTCATCCACAGACACGTGTTTCGACTTATCAAGTCTCTTCTGTGAGGCTAGATATTTTGTGAGCTACCCACAGCCGGGATAGAACTCCGATCGATTCAGCATCAGTCGGACAGCTTAACCGCTCGGCTGTCGTCACCTACAGAATGCGAGTATATATTAATATATATATAGAGAGAGAGAGAAGGGGGAGGGGGACAGCAGGGTACTGATGGAATGTAAAACTTCAGCTTAAATACGTTTAAATTTATTCAATATTAAACATATTCATAATATTGCCGGATAACTTAAATATTAAATACAGTAAAATATGGGGGCATGTTAATGAACAAAGTGTATATGAACAATACGCAGAACCCAAAGTGTATCCAGGTTTAAACAAAAACTTCTCGTCCTACAGCGTAATTCCGCAAACTCTGAAAACCTTGACATAATGAAAATATCATTTTAATAAGAATCCAACAAGAATTATTTTTTTATAAAGGAAATAATTTATTTTGATTCACCCCTTAGGTAGTACTTTGTTTTTAAATCCTCCAGTTTTTTGGGTTTTTTTTCAATTTTCGTTTTTTTTTTAATGAATATATATTTACTGCTTGTGACTTTTAAACGATTACCAAAAGTTTCCCTTTTCAAAATGCCCTAAAGTTTATTCTCACTTTTTTTCTCTTTGTTGGATAATTGGATAATAGAATATGATCCACCCTTTCTCTCTCACACACACACACACACACACACACACATATATATATATAATGGGGCCGGGTTAGCTCAGTCGGTAGAGCGTTCGGATAGAAACCACAAGGTTCCTAGTTCGATCCCGGTCCCCACCAACTCAGTGTATGAGTAGCACAAGGATCTGTGCGGTAAAGTAAGGAGCTGATGGTAGGTGTGGCGCTCCACCTCAGATGCTAAAACAATCTCCTTGGTCTAGCGCTATTAAAAGGGGGGTAGACTCCCTCGCTGACTGGTTGATACCGACTTTAGGCCGCCCCGTCGACTTTACTTTTTTACTTTTATATATATATATATATATATATATATATTAAAATAAGTATATTTTGTCAGCATTTTTCTTTTAAACATGTTTTGTTAAACTCTACGGACAATTCTTGTCGAACAAGTTTTTGTGCGATCCTTTCTAACTGTCTGGTCATCTTTTTGATATCAGGGTGGAATTGGTGTAGCATTCCACCAAAGGTTTTTTTTCCCCGGGCGCTTTCTGCACGACTTTGTGCCATCATCAAGTGTGGAACTGGAGGGATATTTCCGTTGTCTTGCTTTTAAAACAATCAGTAGCTTCTTTTAAAAGCGAGATATATATAGAAAGGATCGAACAAAAACTCGTCCGACAAGAATTGTCCATAGAGTTTAACAAAACACACACACACACGCACACACACATAATATATATATATATATATATATATATATGCGTTTGCGTAAAACAATGTAAAGGAAGGGTGAATAACAAGCACAAAAATATATTCAATATTTCGAAAAAAAATATATTGTTATAAGGTACAATACATTTAAGGTGATATTGTTAATATTGGTTTCAAAGCAGCATGTTTGCCATAGATCCTTAAAACAGTGCACCTGTGAAAAAATCAACAGGCACGTTGTCTTGGTGATAAGTGGCTAACATGCTGTTTTGAAACCAATGGTAACAATCACACCTTAAATGCATTGTACTCTATAACAAATAAATACAGCTCTTATAGTCGTAACCGAGCATTTTATTTTCAATTCTCCAATACTAGAAAAAACTACTTTATATATATATATATATATATATATTATATATATATATATATATAATATATAATATATATTCACTTCTACCACATAGGTGACAGTTTAAAAAATGTGGCAGATATTTTACCCGCACTATATATATATATATATATATATATATATATATATATATATATATATTAGTGTGGGTAAAATATCTGCCACATTTTAAACTGTCACTTATGTGGTAGAAGTGAATATATATATATATATATATATTATATATATATATATATAAAGTAGTTTTTTCTGGTATTGGAGAATTGAAAATAAAATGCTCGGTTACGACTATAAGAGCTGTATTTATTTGTTATAGAGTACAATGCATTTAAGGTGTGATTGTTAGGTGACAGTTTAAAATGTGGCAGATATTTTACCCGCACTAATATATATATATATATATATATATATATATATATATATATTAGTCTGGGTAAAATATCTGTGACATTTTAAACTGTCACTTATGTGGTAGAAGTGAAATTAGACGAGTGCCAATGGTAGTTTCATCAAGTTTCTGGTGCACACCGTGTTTTTTCTTGTGACTGGTAATTCTGTAGTTGCTACACAGAGAGGATTCTGTACTCATTTTCATGTTACGTCAGAATTATGCTGTTCTGTGTAAAATGTTCAACCCACAACAGTATCAAATTTCTTTTGAGAATAGTATATTATTTAGCTGCAAACTTAATTAAATTAGACCTATGTTACTTTTTTTATAAGAGAAAAATTGTAAATTCATCTTACTAAATAAATGGATTTTGTTATCGTTTAGTGTTTGTTTGTTTATGACTTAGAAAGACAAGAATCCTGGCGTTGCAACGAAGACAAATGAAAAGGTTGAATCAGTGTTAATAAATAATATGAGTTTATTTTTTGTATCTCAATAAATGGTTTTACCTCTGTTAAGGGTAGTAGTAATTGAATTTATCATAGGCCTGCCTCCAGTCATAGAGTCCAGATGCTGCATAGCTAGAGGATTTGAGTTGTTCTGACCTTGTATTAAATTCGTTTGGCAATAAAAAAAAAAAAAAAAGGTATTTAATAACTATGAAAATCGAGCATGAAATGGAGTACAAGATAACTATGTTCCAGGCCTTTCAATATAACACACACGCATATATATATATATATATATATATATAATATATATGTGTGTGTGGAAAATATTAAAAACACAAATATTTATGGGATGAGCTTATTTATTCATTCATAAATAAACATATCCTCTAAATGTGTGTTTATTTCCATATTTTTCATATTTACATAATGTCGGATTTATTTCCATTTTCCTAATATATATAAGAATACAGAACAAATTATTTACTTTCATATATATATATATATATATATATATATATATATTATATATATATATATATATAAATCTGTGTATGTATGCATTTTCTAAAAAAAAGATTTCTCTTAAAAGGTTCTTTTTCCCCTTAAAAGGAATATTTTGTGAGAAAGGTTTTTTCATAAATTCTATACTAAATAATTTAGAAGTATACGCGAAGACATATACCGCATATATATATTGTGTGTGTATGTGTTCCCACATCTTTATGTCAGTCTCATGACTATAAGTTCCATGTATTTTTATTTCTTTAAAAATACAATCATATCCATTCTATTGTCACGTTTCATCTGATGATTGTATTTTTATTTTAAAGTAATGAGAGTGACATGAAGAATCTAGATTATCAGAAGTAAATTCATTTCCCAAAAAAATAATTAAATTCAAAAAATATTTTCATCTTAGGTTTTTTTTTATAAAAATTGACTTGCATCATAATACCGACAGATAGATGAATAAATAGGTAGATAGATTATATTTTCTATTCGACAGTTCTTTGTAAGTACTTAAACATTCTTTGAACCCTAAAACGACTTTGCCCTTCTCAGAATCAAATTCATTCATCTATGTCATTATTGTCGTACTGCCAATCGTAGCTAAAATCTCTCTTTTTTTTTTTTTTTTTTTTTTTTTTTTTGAGAACTCTCAATTTTTACTATATACCATAGTGCAGCTAAAATAGCTGCAACATTTTAAACTGCTACTTATGTGGCGGAAGGGAAATTAGACGAGTGACAATGGTATTTCCATCTAGTTAATGTCTTAACACCTTTACTTCAGGTACGTAATTGGTCCTTTAGTTTATACCATTTAGTTTTCCAGAAACGTTCTCTGTATTGCAGCTCCATTATTTTCAGTGCTTTATCTTTGATGACGTGTCTCAACCTCATCAGGTATGTTAACATGAATCATTCACAAAGTGGACTCTCCCGCTCTTTTCTGATTGTAAGGTATACAGGGAATTTTATTTCCAGAAATATATTTGAGAAAATTTAATTAAACAATTAAATAACACGTCTGACACCAATTTTTTTAATTCATATCAATATTCTTGGTTCTAAAAACATTTATGACCGATAACTCCTACTATTGAATACAATCAGGATATAGTCTACGCTATTGGTTCCCCCCTAACAATGATTCTAGCCCCTATAACCTTCTCTTTGGGCGCTACACCTTGGTGTAATGGTTGACAACTCTTTGTGGGTTATTTAACTCAGAAATTGTAACTATATAAAGTGGAACTAGTTAGTATACTTTGGTGTAATGGTGAGCATGTTTTGGTAGCAGATCAAATACTATAGAATTGATGCTCGCTAGATGCACCATATATGCGACCTTGTGTCACATCCTACCCGTGGGCCGATTGGGTAAATATAATTGTATTACCTTCCCATTATCATATTTAACAGTGCGATACGGACACTTAGCTTTTTTCAAAGTGTAGTATCGTATGCAAATGAGATTATAATATAAAAGTAGTCTACCTCAGTAGCAAGACAGACGGCTACTACCTTTACCTAAAGATAAACATATGTTCCCGAGATTGTTTGACTTCAAGCACTAAGGACAGAAATAAACTCTAAATTACTGAACGTGGAAATCTAAGATTTTGTTCTCTGTGTCTTCTAACTTGGTGTTGAGACGCCGATATCTTTGCAACAAACGCCATTAAAACTGCACAGAAAATGTTACAATAAATGATATGTACATATACCCTTTCATTCGATTGATTTGAATGGCATGTCAATCTGTCTGGGGGTTTTATACCGAGAAATTGCGCACTTTTATATTTACGTTTTTGTGTAGTTTCTTTTTTCTTTTTCTTTTTTTTTTTTTTTACAAACATCTATTTGACATATAGACACTAAAAGGTACCATCATTCTGTGGCATAGCGGCCCTCTGAATAATTGTAAAAAAGGGGTACTCCACCAGAGTTCCAGAACTACAGCCTCGCTACCTGATACAATCTTTAAACTGCACCTAATGATGAAGTTCCAGTTTTGTAGCCCCCCTTTATCACCATTGCTCATAGGTCCATTCTGACCCGGAATGGAAGTACGTTAGGGTCCCATCTTAGGGCTAAATAGAAAAAGTGAGTTTTAACAAAATTTTGAATACCCATCAAGAATGAATAAAACAAAATTTATTTGACATAACATAACACGACAAGGGTTGACATGCCGTAAAATCCAACCAACCAACCAGATATAATTTAGGTTATTTACTAGCTCTGTTTTGTTGTGACAAAGCTAAATGTATAGGCACCTAGTTCAGTTAAGTTTCCTTACCTTGACACCCCTTTGGGTGAGGTTATTACCCCTCTGCAGAGAATACAGGTCACAGTATTTTCAGCCCACCGAAAGGAATGTTTACACTTTAAAGTTTCCAAATAAATTGGGTAACGAGATTGTTTTGTCAAATACGCTTGTGTGTCGTGTTAGCTTAGTTTTATCTATCTATTTATTCCTTTATTTATGTCTCATTGGGCATATCTCCATTTTACTATTTTCACCCCAACATTTTTTTAAAATCTTTGCAAAAAACACCATTTAAAATTGACGGCAGGTGTACCAGCAGATGAGATGAAAGTTTACCCTCTCAGTTAATTGATTTTAACGGAAAGTCAACCATCTTTGGTTATTTCTAATACAATATTAATACGACTTGTACAAAATAAAAAAACACCCACTGGGCGATGTAAAAATAGATTTTTGAAACATATTGCCTGAGAGGTGGGATTAAAAAAATCAATGTCAGCGAGTTTGTACCTTAAGTAAGTAAAATCATCAAATTCATTAAAGGATTAAAAAATAAAACAATTTGAAATGTAAACTTTGAATATGTATTAAAATAAAACAAACTATATATAGATATATAATACCAGTCATGTATTTATTAAAAGTTGTTTTAAAAAACAATGAGAACTGTTGCATGTTCAAATTTTGAGTGTATTTATTCTATGTTATGACTATTTTGGGTAATGTGACGTAAGCAGTGGCGTAATTTTTGTTACAGACAAAAACCGGAAGTTAATTTCCATTATTAATAGATATCTATATACAAATAAAAGTCTGTTATCTATTCAATAGTGCCCAAAAATAAGCTCTTGAATTGTTTTTTCTAAACATTATTTCTGAAATTATCCAATTTAATCATTTTAAATATTATAGCTGTTTTTGATCTGATTAGGCAGTGTGTCCCAAAAATAAATTACTCTACTAGCAAAATGATCCAATTGTTTAATAGTCTTAGTTTTTGAAATCTGCCTTGACAATAAATTTCAAGTTTCATGAGAAATGTTGGTGTATATTGCATAAATGCGTCCTGGCCTACTGCCCTGAAAAGACGCTAAGCGGTGCCTGCTGAAAATCAGACCCGTGCTACTTATGAATCATGTATTGATTGTTTTTATTTTCGAAACTCGGTCGTATTTATTTAAAAATGCGTGACAGTTGTTTTGAATTAAAATAAAATGAAAATACCGAAAAAATATTTTAACGCAGGGGTAAAATATTTACACTTACTTGTCGATAAAGAACCTGAGGGTGGTTTACTTTTAACGCCTTCAAACCACTAAAAAAAGTTATTTGTCGATTTAAAAAAAGCCTTCAAACCGGTAAAAAAAATATTTTATGAGGGGGGTAAAATATTTACTTGTCGAGAAAAGACTTGGGGGATATCGCTTTCATATCACATTAACTTTTTCGGGAAAAACGCCTTTAAACAGCTAGGGAGTTTATAAGTATCAGGGGTCAGATTTTCAGTTGGCATCGCTTAGCGATGTTTAGGGCAGAAGACCGGGACGCATTTATGCGATATGCGCCGAAATATTTTTTTTAAATATTTATCATTAGAAATTCAATTCAATTATTTTGAAAGTTTCAATTTAGTTGTTTTAATTTTGCTGTCGATCAAGCACCAAGGAAAAGAGGTGTCTTCGTTGTATTTGTTTGAAGGGACATAACTGAAGGTATTTGGAAGCTAAAGGGAGTAAAACCCAAAGACGTTTGGGGGCTGTGGGTCTAGAGAGACTGTCTACAAAGATAATATTCAACTTGAGTACTTCGGCCTCATAAAAGAAAAAAATGTGAAAAAAGACACCGGTTCTAAATGTTCCCTTTGTGTCTGTAAACGGAGACGGCCACTAACTACATAAAAGAAATTGCTAAATTATATTTAAACGAAAATATCTAAACTGCGCCGATCTGTTATTCAAAACCGACTCAAGTGTTGTATTGATTTATCAGGACTAAATTACATTACTGGAATGACTGGTGTGTACGACCACGGTTTCTATGACGCCACAAACAGTCGGATAATCCTGATAACAGTGTATGTACGTGTGTCTCGGAAAGAGATCCCACGACGATAACGCAGATTTTACAGCAAGTTAAGAATGATCTTTGATCTCCACGTCTGCAAAGCAAAACATTCTAAATATCTAAAAACTTATCATTTACTAAGAATTCATTAAAAATATTCATTCACTTTCTAAAAATCCAAGTAGTTCAGCTTGCAATCCATTGTCAGTATGGCTCGGTTTATTTTACGGCATACCAACCTCAGAGGGTCATTTAATGCCGGCTAAGTTTTGAAATAAATTCATTCTTCTTGGATACTCAATTTTTTTATGAACACATTTTTTTATTTAACCCATAGATGGGACACTAACAGGTACTACCACTCTGTTTCAGAGTGGACCAGGGAGCAATGGTGATGAAGGGGTGCTCAACATTCCCTAGACCTCCAGAACTGGAACCTCATCATTATTTAGTGTTTAACGTCATACCCAGGACAGTAAAACCCTAAGCCACTGCCTTCTAGCACCCATATGATAAAAAGGGTTGGGGCTTGCCATAAGGGCAATAGGGTTGGGACAATCATATAGATGCTAGGGTTTCACGTGACCAGCCGATCCATTGACAGTGACATCCTAACTTGGGTCGTTTTTAAAAAGGCGCGTTTAGCATAACGGTCATTGGTAGAGCTGGTCGTAGAAAAGATATGATGGTTTGATTTTAACTGCATGTCAACCTTTATAGGGTTATTTAATGCCTGTAGGTTTATTGTACGTTCATGTTTACATTTTTGCGTAGTTATTTTTTTAAAATAACTTTTTAAATATACAGTTAAAGCCCACCTGTATATAACATTCCTCAGTTACTTTTATGATAAAATTAAATTAGTATATAGTTGCCCCTCTATAAGTTCTTATCTATTCATTTATTAGTTTATTTACAGCTAAATAAAATAAAAATAATGTTAACATCTCCTAGATGTGCTAATTCTATATTTGTTGCCGGGGGTGGTAAATTGGCCGTAAGAATAGTTGCAAGGAAAGCTAAAATGGAAAAATCCTAGTGAAATATGTACAATGATTGGTAATGTTTAATTTAATTTTTAGAAAATGGTCTTTATATACAAATACACGATTATTGTATATAAAGTTCCATTCTACTCCCCTGTAAGTCAGTTTCTTATAGGGGGGTAGGTGTCTATAAGTAGCCACGTGTACGGTGAGAGTCTTAATAACATAGAGCACATTTTACATTCTTTTCAATAAAGGGATCTACATGTTAATAATACATTTTGGTATTAGTGTGTGTCTATTTAATTGCATTTTCATCTCGCATTCCCTCTGTTTCTAACAACAGTCTGGTAATATTGTAAGAAAGTGCGGTTAGTGGCAATGATGGTTTAGTCCCGAAACTAACACTGACATCGTCCGATGAAGGCTTTCTTGGCTACACAACTAAAACTTTTTGTTGATATGTGTGTGTGTGTGTGTGTGTGTGTATATATGTGTGTATATAAGAAAAGCACGGTATAGAGCCAGGAGTAGAGTGGAGAATAATAAAAAGGGCACCTTCACATAAAGGAAATGAAAGACCCTGTATGCTGTGTTTAAATGAGAAATAAAAAATAGCAGAATGCAGAGACCCAGGGAAGATATTGAACTCGCGATCTGAGTTAACAAACAAATGTAGACATTTAAATAAACATAGACTGAGCCAGGTAGGTTCTGGAATAACGTAGGGTGGTACACCCACGTACATGAGAATGAATACAGCCGGGATGTTAATAAGAGTAGATGACTGAAAAAAGTGATTATTCCCTGATGAATTGCTCCGGCATGAAACTGAAGTTGGAATTTTTATAACACTCGCTTTTAAAAAAACGTATATATATATATATATATATATATATATATGGACATCTCATCTTTTACTATCTTTTCACATTAAAAAATCCCCCGAAAGAGTGTTGATATGCCGTAAAACAAAACAACTAACAACCAGCTTGTCAGTTTCTAGCCAATGCGGGTTTTTTTTTAATGTGAAAAGATAGTAAAAAGACGAGATGCCCAAGGAGGTAATTATTAATAAGGGATATTCTGTCTGTATTTTTCTGTAACCGAAACTACGTCATTGCTTACGTCACATTACTCAAAATCGTCAATACATAGAATAAAGAACAATTAATATAAATAAAATAGATAAAAGCTGTTCCTCATACCTTATATAGTAATAATGACAATTTGAATAGATAAATTATATATTATTTAAATAAATAAACTACATAAACTATGAAATTAATTTTGAAAATTTATTTGCAGAATTTGTAATCAATTTTAAAAATTATCTTTTACTCCCGCCCTTTTTTCATTTACAAGAAGTTAAAAAAGTTTACAAAGAAATAAATACCGACGATTTTGGGGAAAATTTACGTAAAAATGTAAAATATTCACAATAATTATGTAATTAATAATTAATAGATGCGTGTAACATTTTATTTGAGGGACATAGAACTAAGTTTCCATATCAAATTGTTTTATTCTTTTGCTCCTTTAATAAATTTGATGATTTTAACTTATTATGATACAAACTCTCTGACATTGAATTTTTAACTCCCTCACCTCAGGCCATATCTTTCAAAAAATAATTTTTACACCGCCTAGAGGTTGGTTGCTAGTAATAATAATGATCGACTTTGACCTTAATTGCCTCCGAGGACAGGTTTTAAGAAAATATTGCGAGACTAATCTTCGTGAATATGTGGACGTCTCGTACGTTGATTGACAGGCTATTTCTCAAACTATTACTAGAGTAGTGAATTTAATCCCCACCAGTTGCCCCGAATTGTCGACTTGTGCCAAAAAACGAAACGAAGTGAGGTCACCACACCTGGTCAACATTTGAACATGTAGTCGTTCTTTGTTAGCTAGCTTCGTGTTCAGTTAACTTGCGGTGAACTAACGCATTGATCGTTGCTAAGAGTAAATCTAACTCGGCTGCTACCGAAGAAATTCTGTACTATTAAAGACGAGATGGATAACCCAAATAAGATCTTTTTCTTACGCAGTGCACTTCTGTGCAATCCATCGCGATGCAATATAGCTGTCTGTCTTTTTATCTATATATTGATTCTGTCTCTTGCTATCTGTCCGTTTGTCGCTTTCTGCTAGTGTCGTCAGTTGATAGATGTATATTCATAGTATTTCATATAACTGTTCTTTCTCAAAATCCTCTCTCTCTCTCTCTCTCTCTCTCTCTCTCACACTCTCATATCATATATATATATATATGTACAAAGAGAGAGTGAGAGAAAAATAGATTATATTGATAATATAGGATGATATATCTATGAGTAAATAGCGCACAATATCGTAGATAGAGCATTTATATCTAGGTTAGGGTAGCGTGAACATGGTTTGAAAATCACATAGGTGAGAAACTGTCAGTAACCAAGCGCCGTTGACTCCATTTCCACATTAACCTAAGTTATATAATGCCCTACACGGGTGAACACAGAGATGGACAGACATAAAGAATTAAAAGGTTGAGATCATAAAGAAACTCAAAATCTATACACACTTAGCTTCGCTTGGGTGCTCGGTGCAAACTTAACTCACTACAGCAATAATGTACATGGGTGGGATAAAAAGCTTTGATCAATCGGCTGGCCACATCAAGCCGTAGAACCTATATGATTGTCCGGACCCGATTACTATTATGGCAACCCCCAGCTCATTTAATTATATATGTGCTAGAAGGCAGTGTCTAAGAGTTTTAATGTCCTGTGTATGATATTAAACTACATCAAGTGGTGAAGTTCAAATCCTGGAATTCTAGAGAATGTGGAGTACCCCTTCATTGCCATTACTCCCAGGCCCACTCTGACCCGGTTAGGTTCCATCTATGGATTAAATAGATTTTTTAAAAATTAGTATCAAAAATGTGTTTTTAAAAATTTAGTTTTTAAAAGAAATGAATAACCAACAAGAATGAATAAAACAAAATGTCTTCGGTACAAGGGTTGGCATACCGTAAAATTCAACCAACCAACTAGATCAATTGAATTTCAGCATTAGATAACCCATAAGCAATTGATATACCGTTTAAAAATAAACCAAATCATCGGAGTCTTAGACGATATTGCTAAACTAAACAAAAAAAAATGTTCAATCTTTATATATATATTGAATATATTAACCATTATCAGGACAACATTAAGGAGTAATGTTACGAAGCACCTTAAAAAATATCCTTAATGTTGCCAGATGGCGGTTTTTATATATATATATATATATATATATATATATAATATATATAGAGAGAGAGAGAGAGAGAGAGAGCCACCCAGTCAAACATGGGCTGAACTATTCATTCATTCATTTATCAAACACTTCCTCTGATTATTTGTTTTTTCATATTTCCATACCATCAGATTTATTTCCTATATATATATATATATATATATATATATATATATATATATATATATAAAGTTCCTTAAAACAAAAATACAGGAACAGAACCTCTTTGTGCATACAATTTGAAATAATCTTCCAGAAATCAATCATCTTTGATATACTCAGTTAATTGTAGGTAAAAGATATGTTAACCTAATAGTCTCATCACTAAAAGTTTCCCATATCAACCATCAGTTGTAACATAGAATAAATAGACGATGAAATACCGAGTATATCATCGTTTAAAATGAAAGAGGCCGCTTTTATTTTTCTTAAAAATAAGATTCAGCATATTGTTGTGTGGTCACCATCGTATTAACTTTTTGCACCTTTCTGTTAACCTCTGGTAAAGCTATGTGTCCTGTACACGTCCCTTTTTAATAATAACTTATCTTGGTCTACTATCTTGTCTACGTAAATGTCTTGGATGTATTTCTAGAATTGCAATCAGACTGCGCACTTGGTAAGTTATTCTAACTGGGTACTTCACATATGGCAGACGAAACAAAATTGAAAACTGATTCTCAAACGCAGCTTTGATGTTTTTACTTTTCTTTTCGGTCGTATTTTATTTGTTTTATTTTTCTGTCTTTCAGAAAATGGACTCGTCTAATCCAACCGAGTTCAATGACATACTGTCGTAGATGGACACTCAAAGAAACTGAGTTTGATCTGTAAAAGCAAAGAAGTAAAAGAATAGGACAACATTCGAAAAAGACGATTCTGGTTCAAGCCTTCGTTAAGGTAATGATTTGATATGCTTTGATCTTTTTTGTTTTGTTTTTTGTTATTTTTGGGGGAGGTAGGGGGCTGGGTTTTTTATATGCTTATTTTGTATTTGTGATTTTCTGTGGGTTGGTAAATGTACGTTAATCTGAAATCGACTTATCTTGTTTTGCTATCGTAATTGAATGTTTTATTGCCAGACAAAGAAAAACGAAATTGATGTTTATCTTTTTATTTTCACTTATTTATCTATTTATTTATCTATTTGCTTCTGCAGAATATTAAAAAGAAATCAGCTTTATGATTCACATATAGATCTGTAACAGAATCATATATATATATATATATATATATATATATATATATATAATGTGTGCGTGTTTGTGTATATGTATATATGTTTATAGATGTGTGTGTATATATATATATATATATATATATATACATGTTTATATATATATGTGAGGGTATATGTGTGTTGGTGTGTGTGTGTACATATCTCTATGTGTGTTCGTGTGACTTTGGACGTGCATGTCTGTATATGCACACACTGTTAGATATACGAATTTTTCGGGATAAACAACTATTTGCTAACAAGACTATAGAGTTATAGCCTAGACTAATATATATATATATATATATATATATATATATATATATATATACCCCAAGAGTAAGTACACTCCTAACAATTTCTTTACGAAAAACGTTTTCCTCTAAATCAATGATAGCTGGATTTTTATTTCTAATAGAACATTATACGATCAAAACAATTTCTATTATGTATCATTTATTAACAAGTTTTACTGCATTGCAGATCTGTAACCAAAAATATGAATATGCTGCTGTTCAAAAATTATTAAACATCTTTTTAAATATATATGTACTATCACCGATATTGAGCACTTTTGATTTATCTACAAATATACCAAACTACATTATATATGTGTGTGTGTGTGTGTGTGTGTGTGTGCGTGTGTGGGATTGAGATGTGAGGAACGAAAGAACAAAATTCAAACAAAAGTGTGTTGGATATATTTCGCTAGGGCGTTGAGCTCGGCATCATCAGTCGTTTTAATGAATTATCAGGTTATCATACAAGTGTTTTATAGAAGGGGTAGCGAAATATATCCTACACACCTTTGTCTGAATTTTGTTCCTCACATCTCCACCGCATTCTGTCGGATTCATTCCAATCCTCTTTCCACACACACATAATGTATGTATGTGTATATATGTATGTATAAAAGGTGTGCCATAAAAGTATCGAGATTGAAGCTGTATTTACCAAGATACAAATGAACAATGAATGGATCATTATTTTTTTCAGAATACAAGGTGTGTCAAAAAGTACAAAATCTCGATACTTTTTGACACACCTTGTAATATGTATATATATATATATATGTGTGTGTGTGTGTGTGTGTGTGTGTATACATATATATATAAGTATGTATACTATTACATAGATAATATGAATGCTATATTTATAAGTAAACCGTGCTCAATATATTTGATAGATCTTTATATGTACGTTGAGTTAGCAAGGATATAGTCAACGTCACCTGGTTATTGACAGTTTCTCGCCTATGCGATCTTCAGACATTATATATATATATATATTATGATACGAACGGTGAAAAGAATGGGAAAATCAATTTGGAAATAAAAACATTTTTAAATAGGAAAACGGAGAAAGATGAAGAAGGCCGAATCATCCAAAACGTTTGAAAAAAATTAAACAGCACAAAAATAACCCACAAAAAGAAAAGCAACCGAAAGAGTCAACTAAGCAAAGTACTATGTATAAAGTATCGGTTACCCTTTAAGAAAAACGATATCAGTTTTAAGTCCATGTTTGTATGTGTGTTAGTTGGATATCCATTTGATTTCTTTTTTGTTTTCAGCGTGTGTGTATCGAATGGAACCCTTGTGTCTATGAGGATACATTTGATGTTATGTAGAGTGTGCACGGGTATATTGAAATGCTTGGCTACTAGGGAGTATGGGTATTTTTCGTGGATGGTTCAGTATATATATATATATATATATGTGTGTGTGTGTGTGTGTTACAGTTCTCCAATGCTGATACATACTTGTATAACTCCCATACTTACGTGGCACGTGTCTGTAAGATATAAATAAATCGGCGTAAATCCCAGGGGCCATCCCCCAGGCAACACCTATTCCTTGTTCTAAAAAGGATTCGGCTGGGTTTATAGCCCCGTGCCTGGGGCACTTCAAAAGAGGAATGCCGACGGGATACACGCAATTTTTACACTGACCACTTCATGAGCTGCGGTTTGTACGCGGCTCCCAATAATAATCTGATTTTGTTTATCTGACATAGTAAAAGATCAGAAAATAGACACTTAAATAATTCCCTATGTTTTTCGGGTACTCTACTAGTGCATATATGTATGATGAAATGTATTTGATAGCACACATTTTGATTTGTGTATCGGTGACGCTTAGCCACCTCATAAATATGGAATCATGAAGAGGAAGTAAAATCAAGAACGTAGGAAACAACGCTTGATGATGCCAATAGTGTTAAAGTATCAGTTCACGTATCAATGTCTCTATTCATGAATACAAATCGAAAGTTTCATTAACGAAAATGACAAGATAAACTGTCCTAACCTATCATTCTGTATCTATCACTCTGCACCATTAATACATTCTGAAAGGCATCAAACATGATACTATTAATAAACAATTCAAATAATGGATAGAGTTCATGATAAATATAAAAGTAATACAAAATGTAACTTTCAATCAAGTCGGCTGTATTAACAAACCAGTCAGGGTTTCAATGGGGAGAATATTCTCACCGGACTATTTTGGCTTTAGGAAAAAGATATTTTCATGAGCCCACATTTTTGTTTTGAAAATGATATTCTGATGGAAGATTTTTTTATTTATTTTTGGGAAAATATATTTTCATAGCACCTTTTTTTTCTGGAAAAAAGGATTTTCTCATAGAAACGTTTTTTATAGAAAAAGATAATTCTCATAGAAGCCTTTTTTTATTTCTTGAAAAATATTTTTTCATGAGCCCTTTTTGTTTCTGGAAAAAAATATTCTCATTGACCCTTTTATTCATTTCTGGGAAAAAATCTTCATAGAAGATTTTTTTAATTTCTGGAAAAGATATTCTCGTGTAACCATCATTTATTTCTGGAAAAATATCCTCATTCGACATTCTTGTATTTTTAGAAAAAATATGCTGATGGCATCTTTTTAATTTCTTGAAAAATATTCTCACGAAGCTTTTTCTGTTAGGAAAATATAGTCATGTATTCTGTTTTATTTCTGGAAAAGACCATCGGTTTATTGGCATCTTATGATGCCCTTCTAAATGAATTATATAATAATCACTCAAGAGTGATACCGTGGATTACGCGGGTTAATAGCTTTATTTTAAAGGCAATATTTTGGCTGGTTCATTCTTCAAACGTATTTTTTTGTGAATAATCTTGAGGAAGGTTGGAAAACTGTAAACCACACAGTCCACCAAATGTTAACAATACTAAATCTCGGAACTTGAGACATATACAAGCATGAGTATGGTTCTCTTACGTTTATCTTTAAATAATTCACCTATGCACTATCATATACACACACACACACACACACACACATATATATATATATATATATATATATATATATATATATATATAGCATTGTACATATGTGAATTATCGTATTACGCATATGATTCTAGGACGTCAGCCACTGCACAATGGGGACTCTCGTTTCGTTTGACTTATTCTAAGAAAAGGGTAATCTCAGATACAACAGGAAACTAGTGTTGTCATTTATTCATTAATATTCACTTAAGCAACATGCAACAGGCCCTCCGATCTTTAGCAATGAAAAAATACATTTTGTGCTTTTCCAAACACTTATGACCAATACTTTGTACAGAGGAGTAATGCTGATAAGGTCGAAACCGCTCACTCAAAACTACTTTACTTCCTTAAGCAATAGTAGCAAAAAGCTATTAGTCCCAGTGTCAGCTCTGACAAACGCCAATAACCGACGGTGCATTTATATAGGTGTGCGTGATTGTGTGCAAGTATGTGTATGTGTAGCAAGACAGAGAGAAATAGAGAGCGAAGGAGAGTAATATTTGGTTTTGAGTGCATTTACTACTGTTTCGACAGTCGCAATTGAGAGGTTTTATGACCCTCGAAATGATGCCTTACCTCTTAGAAGCGTTCGCGTCAACTCGAGTATTGTGCCCGACTTATTCATGTTCTATCGTTGAGAATGAAGCGTTTCTTTTATTGACTTTGATTGACGAACACGAAGATGCCAGAAACTGTACATGCTCATATCTCAATTCATACACATGGCTAAAGTGCATCGGCGGTAATGTCTCAAACAGCATCTTCATCGGATGATGACGAGGATGACCCCTTTGGTCAAGCGTTATTTCTGAGCCGGAACCTCATATTATATATAACCTCGTGAACCTCGGAAGTATTTCACGCCACACACACACACCCACCTCATATAATGTCGACTGAAATATTTTGGTCGTTCAGCTTATGATATACCTGTTACACCAAAATGGTTGCCGTATCTGTCGGGTTTTGGAGCTTTTAGGATATTTCATTCTGTCTGCTTATTAATTCTGAGAAATTGCAGACATTTCGAAGTTAAAGTAGCTATGATACCTAACCTCTCTCTCTCTCTCTCTCTCTCTCTCTCTCTCTCTCTCTCTCTCTCTCTCTCTCTCTCTCTCTCTCTCTATTTATATATATATATATATATATATATATATGTGTGTGTGTGTGTGTGTGTAAGATAATCCAATTGACTGGTAAGTAAGGGATGATTCTATTTGGGATCATCGAAATCTTACTGTACAACCATACGGTATGATCTTGTAGGTGCAAACATATAGATTTATACAAGGATTTTTATAAATCCTAAGATAGCTCAATATATAATAACTAATGAATTAATTATATACCGAGCAATATTTAACTTTCAAAAAAAGAAAAACAAACCGTCATTTGAATATAATTATATGTGTGTGTGTGTGTGTGTGTGTGTGTGTGTGTTTATGTTTGGACAAAAAGTGATAAAACAAACGGGAATATTTCTTAAAGTTTACTTTTGAATTGTTCTCAACTAGTTTCGACCTTAGGTCATCGCCCGGAGAAAATTTCTTGTGAAAGAAATTGTTTTTAGAATTTAAAAAAAAAAAAAGTTTTCAATGTGTTTGACAAGCCAGCAAAATAGGGCGAAAAAATGTACTAGAAGTAGCAAGTCCATCTGTTCAGTGAAAACCATCTTCTAGATAAATTCTTTTGGATTGTTTATATATATATATATATATATATACGCTCTTCTATGGAATGGAGCACTCTGTGACGGTCTTTACACACAAAGCGATGTGTGTATTAAAACAGTTAAAATCAATTTCCCATTCTGTAAGTGAAGACACCCTAATGGTTAAGGTGCCGAGCTGACACCCAACCGATCGGATTTCAATTCTGGCTGTTGGTAGCTTACAGAATGTCTAGCCACACTGAAGAGACTTGATAAGTCGAAACTCGTGTCTGTGGATGACCCTATATATATATATGTAAAGTAAAGTTATCGGGTTGGCTTAAAGTCAGCATCATCCAGACAGCGAGGGAGTCTATCCCCTTTTCACTAGTGCTACAGCAAAGAGATTGTTTTTGCATCTGGGTAGAGCGCCACACCTATCATCAGCTCCTCACTTTACTGTAAAGATCCCAATGCTACTCATACGCTGAGTTGACAATGAATAACCCATTAGGTGTTGACATACCGTAAAATCAACAAAATAAACAAACACTATTGATTTTACTTTACCTTTTCCAATGTTATTAACGGTATGTAAAAGGCGAACAGGCTCGTCCAGGAGTTGAACCCGGGTCGCCGAGTTCATTTTCTACAATTAACGCCTCTTTGTCTAAAGATAAACACAATATTGAAAACAAATATGGCCAAATTTGGCGTGACGATCTTTAGTGACTCGAAGGTTAAACCATTATTGCTTAGATTAAAGACTAGCGGGTGTGAAGCTATTATCAAGTGGGTGAGGATTGTTTAGACCTACACGTCAAACAATGAAAGGCCCATTGAGATCTGTTACATTCGATTAGCGTAATGCAAATGTAACGGTATATGTTGCGGATATGGCTTTCAGAAAATTCTAAAACGAGGCTAGCGGAAATTTCTTAAGTTCAAACCGGCTGGAAGGTTATCGATTCTTTTTATTTTTTATTTTTGTTTCGTTTTTATTGGGGGGGGGGCACTTTTATTTTGTTTTTGTTTTCTTCAGTAATAATCTGAAGATATTAAATAACATCAGACAGACAATGAAATTACGATAATAGAACAGACAATAACTGATCTGAGTTATGAACAAAAGCTTTTCACTTTTGTTGCGGCGTATTCAAAGAAGGCTTCAATAAAACAACAGAAAAAGAAGAAAACTAACTACTGTACTTCCTTTCATTTAGATATGTCGAAATGATTAAATAAAGTATCGACTCGGGGGACCAACGTAGAGCTGGCCGACGTGTCGGGTTTGCTAAAAGATATACTTCTTTAGCGACCCACTCCTGTCGTGGGTCAGATAACTACGGTGTAACTTTACAGAAACAGGTAACAGACGTTTCTGAAGATGTTAGACTAAAACTGAAAGGGGAGGATAGCCTATTTATAGGTGTTGTTCAACTACCTCACCGCCTCCAGCTTTCGTCAGGATATTATAACTGTTATCCCTTCCCTGTCTTGCATTCTTAGTACTCACGTGTCGTTAGAGACTTCCTCGAACGAACCAACCACTGCCCGGTACATCACAAGTCTACCCACCATTTTTTTCACAAATATGCAAATTACGAATCTTTTTTTTTTTAAAGAGGCGTAGTTCCAGGGAGAAAGAGATGATTGGTTAGTGGATTTAACATGTCAACTTTTGGGTTAGTTCATACCGAATACGTTTTGATTTATTCCTTCTTGTTGGATATTCAATATTTTAACTCCATTTTTAAAAACCCATCTTTTGGTCTATTTGACCCATAGATGGTACAACCAATCCGGGTCGGAGTGGGCCTGTGAGTAATGGCGATGAAGTGTTACTCCACACTCCTCAGAGCTCCACAATTAAATCTTCATCACTATATGCAGTTTAACGTCATACCCAGGACCCTCAGTCACCGCTTTCTAGCTCATATATGATAAAAAGTTTTACGAGTTGTCATAATTGCAATAGTGTTAGGACAATTAGATGTACTAGGGCTTGACGTGACCAGCCGGTAGATAGGAAGGGATCTCTCTGATCGCCCGTCTAGCCTAAGCAAGGGATAAAGTGGAGGGTTACATGTCATGTCCTGTTCACCTATCAAAATTCCGCCCTTAAGCATCATGGGTCGCCACTTATGGCCAACAGGTAGCCCCATGGGGAGGGAGTCTTACTCCTCTATAGAGGTGCAGTCGGCGTAATAAACAGCCCCAGCCGACAGGGCTGAGAAGAGATAGATTTGTTCATTTTCTAAGAGCATCAGCATCTAAGTAAAACGAAAACGGTATCCTCAAGAATTTGAACCCGGATCGCCTGGTCCATTTCGACGAGGAAGACAGTTGTGTATTTTCATCAGCTTTAATGATCGCAGTTCGAACGCAGGTGAATTCAAGGGATTCAGTGGGGTGGGGGGCTGATTTTCAAGATATGCCAGAAAACTTTTCTTATGATTGGCGCAAGATATTTTTCTAAAGCTATTTTCGCCCATATTTGGTTTTGTGCGATTCTAAATTTTGGTAAATAGCTAATGATTGATATATGAGGTCGCAGGAGAAGTAGTAGCAATAATAATAATAATAATAATCATTATTATTATCATTATTATAACCTCTCCTGGAGAATGAGACGCATAAAATTCTCTTGGGCTTCAAGGTACAGACGGATAACCTAATCCCGGCCAGGAGACCGGACTAAGTATTGATCAACAACAAGAAAACTGTCCTCTCGTGGATTTTGCCATCCCGGCCGACCACTGAGTGAAAATGAAAGAAAGCGAAAAGATAAACAAATACTTTGACCTTGCCAGACAACTGAGAAATCTGTGGAACATGAAGATGAAGGTCATACCAATTGTAATTGGTACCCTTGAGACGGTTCCCAAAGATCTGGAAAAGAATTTGGGTGAATTGAGAATCAGAGGAAGAATCGAGACCATTCAAATTACAGCACTGTTAAGATCGGCTAGAATACTCAGAAGAGTCTTTGAAGACCTCAAGAGACTTGCTGTTACTCAGCCTCCTGTAAACCACTTGCTACGGCAGTTGTGAGGACCTCATAAAAATGATGATGATGACGATAGTTGTATTTGTACTCGGAATTGTGTTGCTGCTTAATCGCGAAGATTAAAGAAAGCGAGATTGTAATTTCCTACCCAAACTCGTAGCATTTCACTTTATCCTGTTCAGTTCCAAACCAAAGTCCACTCATGTAGCATTTATGCTCTGTCGGCGATTCGTTAAATACGCAAATTGTATCCCCTGTATAGGTGTTATAATAACATACACCTACCCACCCCTAAGTCGTGTCCTATGCATGACAATTGTATCTGATGGTGAGGCTCCAGTTCTGAAGCTCTGAATACGCCCTGTTGGCGGGGCTTAGATTATGCTGATTATATCCCTGTGGAGGTGTAATAATTTCCACAAAAGTTGTCTTGAGCCTGACACTCAACTGCGTCTGATGATGAGCCTTCGATTCTGTAGCTCTGAGGAGTGTGGAGTACCCTTTCGTAGCCAGATCTGCGAGACTAGCTTGCTGACCGGTATACCACGATGGGAGGCCCAGGACGTTCGTCTGAGTAAGTGTTATGCAACATAACTTTTCGTGACTAGGAAGGTTAAAGTTTTCTTAAAGTGCCGGCCGAGAAGCATATAAATCGCTATTATCATATTTACACCGAACGAAGTAAGTGGCTATGGTGATCCCATTCAAGTCGTTTTGTTGGTCTATCTTTGAAACTAAAAATAAACACAATAGCGAAAACAAATATAGCCAAATTTAGTGGCTTACAATGTCTGCTGTGTGTAGTGTTTTAATACGCTTAGGCGATGGTGGTGTGGTCTGCTGTCAGACACCAGAATCGTTTATGGTTCGCTGGTTATGGTGTAGATTGGGCCGATGAAAATTGACAATAATAACGCCAACAAAGCTGCTGAATTATATTTGCCTCTATTCTTCGATGTTTTTATGTGGTAATTTTTATCAGAATACGCTAACTGCAAAAGGGTAAGAACCCTACTCACTAACAAAACGGGGTGTCCTAATTATGGGACTAAACTGCATCTGATCTTGAGGCTCCACTTCCGGAGATCTGTGGAGTGGATTACCTGTTCACTACCAGAAGAAGTCAGTTTATCTCACTCGGTAGAGCATCCGTCTAGGAACCACAAGGTTCCGTGTTCGATACCGGTTCTCACCAACTCAGCGCATGAGTAGTACAAATTGTATCTATGCGGTAAAATGGATAGCTGATGGTATGGTCTTATACTTGTCACGGTATTTAATGAGGAGATTTAATCTAGTTCCGTGAATACATCATGTATAGTTGCTAGTTGGTCTTCAATGGTTCTGTATCCACCCTGTGTTTTCAAAGACGTACAGAACTTGGAATTGACGCAACTTCGTCGGCGATGCATGTGGTAGACACAGAACTACCTGGTTGTGTCAAAAAATAATGCCATTTTGTTTAGTACAGGTATAATTACCAACGCAGGAACATGTATCATACATGAAAATGAAGCTGGTCCTCTGTGGATCACATCCTTACTTCTTCAGATAGTCACTGTTTCTCTTAGTTGCAATGTTCTAACTTCTCTGTTCAACTATCTCTGCCCTGTAAAATTATGTTAACTGTTCTTTGAGCCACTTTGTCATTTGCCTCAGACTATCATTTGTTCGACCCCATGAAAGAGGGTTTGAGAGGTAAACATTATTCCAGTGACGAGGAATGGAAATCTGTAATGAAGATGTGGCTCAAGGAACAACCGACAGAATTCTATGGGGCAGAGATACATGCTTTCACTCGAGGCGGAACATCGCTATTGAGAGAAACGGTATGTGGAGAAGTACGGATGAGATCCCCAAAGGACCAGCTTCCTTTTGATGTATGATACGTTCCTGTATTGGCAATTTTACCTGTCTTTAACAAAATGGCTTTACTCTTTGACTCACCCACGTTGATAAAGTTACCGCATCAAGTTCTGTGGAGTGCATAGGACAACTTTTAGTGCTGTGGCCATGGTCTCTCAGAGTCGGACCCTGCGTCCTAAGCTAAATGTGATGCAGATACCCTTTGGAGATTTCTCAAGGCTGAATCCTGGATCGTAAGGCAGCAAATGTGGTGCTCCACCTCTAGTGCAAAAACAGTCTCCCTTGTCTAGCGCTTGCGAAAAGTAGATAGATTCCCTCTTCCAGTTGATACCAACAATAAGTGATTCCGCCGATTTTTCTACTACTAGTCATAATATGCAGGCAAGATGGACTAATGGTTAGAGTTGCAGGAAATGGACTCGTCAACCCGAGTTCAATTCCTGGACGAAGCTGTTGGCATTTCACATGGCGCTAATACCCTTGGGAAAGGTATGAATTCAACGACTCTCCCTCCAGCTATGGGTAAATAGTAGGGCAGACTGGACTCTTTAACCATGGCTAGGTAACCAGTCTAGGAGAAGGAAAACTCTGAATTCAAACCTGTTAAACTCCGCTTAAGAAATTGACCTTGCATCGCATCCTGTTTGTGCGGAGGGGTTGGTAAATATATATATATATATATATATATATATATATATATATATATATGCAGGCAAGATATGGAATTTGGAAGTGAAAATGCGCCATTCTTATAACGAAAAAAAGGAAAATGTAATACATTCAACATCCAGATAAAAGTAACTCTCAGTTTATTTCCTTAGTGAATAATTAAATCCTAAATTATATAGAAATATAATACTTACCATTCCCATACGGATAAGAGTAAATTTCTGCCATTTGCTTGATTTTTTTTTTTTTTTTTTTTTACTGAACATTTGATAAAAACGTGATAAAAAAATAAGAGATAACGACACAAAAATGTAAATTGGAAGGTACTATGAACGCAGTTCTCTAACCTAAGCGCCATGTCGGCTGAAGCTGTAGAATACGTCAACTGTACCTCTACTGAGGGGTAAAATCCCCCCCAATGGGGCAACCTGTTCTCCGTTGGTGGCTAAACAGTGTATGACATATAACACTCCACTTTGGCCTCTACTTAGGCTAGACGGGCTATCGGAGAGGCCTCATTCGATCAATTAGCTGGTCACATCAAGCCCTAGCATTTATATGATTGTCCCAACCCTATTGCAGTTATGGCAAAGCTCCAGCCCTTTTTCTTATATATGTGCTTGAATACGATGACCGAGGGTCTTACTGTCCTGGGTATGAAGTTAGACTGCATATAATGGGGAAGTGCAAATTCTGGAGCTTTGTGGAGTATCCCGGACAAGAGACTAGTGAGCATTTGCGGTTGTATTGACGACAGTGATTACTGTTGTTGCTTTCGGTCATCACTTTATACTTCTATTTCAAAATAATAGGTTTATTTCGCATGATAATATCACTGCACTCCCAAAATACAGATTTTCTAGGTGGGAACTTTAGAAACTTCACTTTAAATTGTTTTTTTTTTTTACTAGAAAAAACAAAAACATTCCGAAGTCTCCTTTAAAAAATAAATAGAAATAAGGAAGAACAAAAACCTACTTTCATCTAATAATCGTAAACTGTTGCTGTTATTTGCTCATTTTCTGTATTTACATTACTTCAACCGTCTATTGTGTTATGTATGGCGATCAAAAGCGTAATAATTGATAATTTTACACATATTACTTGTGTGTGTGTGTGTGTGTGTGTGTGTGTGTGTGTGAAACAGTATATCTTCTGAAAGTAATTCTTGCAAATAAAATAAATAAAATCTTGAAGACAAGTACAAAGAAATATACACAGATAATCATTCAGCTGAAGGAAAAAACATCAAGCATTTAATTATCGAAAGGATTACCCATCCCCCTTCACACACACTAAACAGTATATTTATAGCACTTACAGACATCCATACAACCAAATATATCATACCCACGCAAAACAATTTTAAAAAACCTATAAATGGTTAATATTTTCCACCAAATCACTCATATTTATTTATTTAGAGCTTTGACATTAAATAACCAAAAGTCAGTGGCTATAAAGAAAAAGGTTTAATCTATAGTCGTCAATTTTATAAATATCTCAGAAATAAAGATAAAAAGATTAAGATGAATACGTAAGACCGTATTCCTAAAAATTAAGGTTTGGTTGCTTCTTCATCTAATGGTATATTAACCTTCGTGGGTTATTTAATACCAAAACCATTCTTTTATGTATTTAGCAAACCCACCACACGAGCAGAATGTGACACAAGTTCTATAAATTAGCGGAGTTTAATGGATTTGAATTCTGAGATTTTCCTCTCCTAGACTGGTTGCCTTACCAAGGTTAAAGAGCCTAGTCTGTTCTACTATTTACCAATAGCTGTAGGGAAAATAATCGGATGCATAACTTTCCCAAGACTGTTAGTGCTATGCAAGCAGCTACCAGTCTTGTTCAGTATTCGAACTCGTGTTTGCGTGTCTATTTCCTGCGACGGTAACCATTACACTTCGGACACCTCGTATAATAATGTTTGCCTATCAAACCCTCTTTCGTGGGGGTCCTTAGAGATGATAATGAGTATTCCAGAGACGAGGAAGTGAAATCTTTAGTGAAGAAGTGGCTCAAAGAACAGTCAACATAATTTTACGGGGCAGGGATACATGCTCTAATTCGAAGTTGGAACATTGCTAATGCGTGAAATGGGGACTATATGGAGAAGTAGGGATGTGATCCACAGTGGACCAGCTTTATTTTGATGTATGATACGTATTCCTGTGTTAGCAATTATACCTACCCTGAACAAAATGGCAATACTTTTTCACCCACTTCGTATTTATCGATGGAATTATCTTTTTTTCTTTTCTTTTTGTATTGCAAAAATCATTCAATTGCATTTTTTTTAACTCGAGCAAATTAACTAAGACACTCAAGTGGAGTTGACGCATGACAACAAAACAATGAAAAAAAAAGTCTCTTTTTCTAGTAAAAATATCTTCTTTAAAAAAATCGTCTTTTATTGCTTAAGTAGCGAAGATTTTATCAAAATCCGATAATTAACCGATTTTTTTGCAAATTCTTTTCTGTAGAGACCGACTGATAGAATTGTAATTGATATGAAAATATTTTTTGTCGGCGAGGCTTAGATTACACCAACTATAGAAGGTTAACACCTTAAAAAGCGGTTGTCCTGGTTATGACGCTAAATTTCATCCGATGGTGAGTACTTCTTCTTTTCCATGACTCCCAGCTCCACTCTAATCCAGTTTAGTTTCTTTGTTTAATTGAATATCAACCTTCGTGTTTTAATTAACATCAAAATCATCATTGTAGACGAACAGTAATAGTATTATTTAACCCATTGTTGGGGGGGGTAGAAAGGTTCATATCTTTGTCAAATGCAATAATCTGAAAGTGAACATAACATGACTGGGGGTTGACTCACTTACTACGATGTACAAGGTGTGTCAAAAAAGTATCAAGATTTTTTGTACTTTTTGACACACCTTGTATTCTGAAAAAATGAACGTTCCTATGAGGTCAGTTAGCTTACTGTTGGTTTGAATAATAGCAGCTAAGAACAACTTAAGCAGTGTCAAATAAACTGGTATAAATAGGACTCAAGAATGATCCATCCATGAATCTGGGTTTGGGTGATTCCATTCCTTGAGTTCTGATTGGCTGATTGACTGCTTGATTTGAATGACATTGTGGAGTCTTATATATACTCTGTCATTTTGAAGTGGACACTTGTAGTTTTCGGGATTGTATTGAGTTACAACCGTTTGCTGCCTTGTCTTCCCAGTTCGACGGTAATTGGACTTTAATTATTCTTCAGTTCCATTCATTTTTTGATTTCTATCTTGGTAAATACAGCTTCAAACTCGACCCTTTTTATGACACACGTTGTATTTTGAAAAAATTAACATTCCATTCATTGTTCATTTCTATCTTGGTAAATACATCCTCAATCTCGATACTTTTTTGACAACCCAGCAAGTTGACCACTACGCAACCGGGACCCCCTCCGCTGATCCGGAGTGATATTACTTGTTAGGATCCATCTATATATTGAAAAATATCATTAATAAGAATATTTGAAACCAATTGACTAAGCGTGCAAACAAATGATTATTGCTATTAAATAAGAATAGATAATTGAAACTATAATTACTAGCAAAAAGACTGACATGAGCATTAAATAACCCAGCAAGTGCTAACAAACAAACCGACTATTTTTACAATAACCGTGGAGCAATAATTCAATTATTGTAGGAGGCGCGTGGTGTAATAGTTATCGTCGTTGGAAATCTTGGATGCGGCTTTTTGTATTTTCACATAGCGTTTCTACCCTTGAGAAAGGTATGAATCTAACTATTCTCTCGTTATGAGTAAACAGTAGTGCTGACTAGGCTCTTGGTATGGCCACCGGTCTAAGAGAGGGAAAACTTTAAATTCAAATCAAAATGACTCTCTTCTTGTTAGTCAAAACTACTTTGAGACTCTTTATCCTCCTCCATCTATGGCTTCCGTTTTGCAAAATCAACTTTTTTTAAAGTTAATATTCGAGAATTGACATTGTTTAGGGTTCAGAGCCATTGCCTTTTTGACGTGTATATAAATTTGTGATTAAACTTGTCTCTCGTTGTTTGACCAGATTTTATGATAGAATTTACTTGTTTGCTTTTGTCACAGTGTGATTTTTACTACGCCCGTGATAGTAATCTCAGCGGCAGATTAATTTTATTACAATTATGAAGCTTTCAGATTTTTAAAAGAATTTTCCTCGCAGGTCTTAAACCTTACGACTTTTCTCTGGTAATCGAACCATACTCTTCTTTTTTGTTTATCTTTTTGTGTTTGGATTTTTTGCCTTTTTTTTTTTCTTTGAATTTGTCAATAGAAGTATCGAGTCAGGTGACCAAGGTAAAGTTGACCGACGTGTCGGGGATGCTAAAAATATTCTTCTTTAGCGACCCACTCCTGCCTTAGAATAGATAACTACGGTGTAACTTTACAGAAACAGGTAACAGTCGTTTCTGAAGATGTTAGAATACAGCTGAAAGGGGGGGCAGCTTATTTATAGCTGTTTTTAACTACCTGACCTCCTCCAATTTCTTTCAGGAGATTATAAATTTTATCCCTTTCCGGCCTCGCGTTTTCAGTGCCCACATGCCGTCAGAGACTTCTTCGACTGAACCAGCCATTCATTCTCCGGTAAGTCACCAGTCCACCCATCCTTTTTCACAAACTCTAGCCACGTAGCTGTCTCCGCATAAACCATTGTTTAGCTGCTGTTTAGAGATCACTCTACCTTGCCATAATGACACGTGCTTTTTAACGTCACGTGCTTTTTAAAATCGGATGTCGAATGATTCCCGTCTCGTGCACGTACGGTACAGGCGTATCTATATGATCAATATTTCATTAAAGAATTAACTACAATTTTTTTTTTAAATACAAACGAAAAGAAGAAAATTAGGAGGAATTATTTCAGCCTCAATAACAATAAAGAAAGATAGCACACAAAGAAAGTTATTTTTAATCTACATATATATATGTGTGAGTGTGTTTGTGTGCCTTTGTAACCGCAAAGACGATCTTCGTTAAGATTGCGACGGTGACTGTAACGCATTTGCCTGAATATATAAATAAACATAAACAATGTCGAACGAACAAGACAAATTAAAAGAAAAAACAAAAATGACGAAAGACATTTGAGTTTTACAAAAATCGATGTGTTTTAGGCGCTTTAAAACTAGGCAATTTCGATATTCCTCCCACCCGTAGGTATCTTCTATAAAAAGAGAAGAAAAAAACTTTGAATGAAAAATAAAATTGCTTTTTGGCGGTTCACAAAATAGATAAATAAGTAATAAAAATAACGAAAAAAAGAAAAAAAAGAAAGGCAAACAAAAAGGGTCTAAGTCTTTTTTTAGGGGAGGGGGTCGTCCTATATTCCCTCTTAAAAAAGACCTATCGGAAATTAGAATCTTGGAAAAGATTTTTTTAAATGAACGATCTCGTTTGAGAGAACGTAAATTTAGATAACTTTGATTTAGAGACCGGTCCTGACATCTAGTCTCGTTTGTCTGTATGGATACAGGTAATGCTGATAAGTTCTCGACCTAACAAAGAAAAGATTAACCCCAATTTCTTTTTGGGGGTGCTTCTTCCAATATTTAGACACGCTCTACTTCTGTAAGGCTGTACCACCTCACCTATACTCTAACGAGACGCTTAGAGAAAAAAGATAGATGAGTACTGTACAAGGATGCTGCGTGCTGTCTTGAAGAAATTCTGAAAGCAGCACCCCACAAAAAGCAGCTGTACGGCCACTTGCCTCCTATCACACAAGCCATCTAAGTCCAATCATTAGCTATCTAAAGCCATTTATTCTTAGAGAAAAAGTTAAATGGGAATTACACAAGAATGCAGTATGCTGTGTTGAGAAAATCCTGGAAGCAGCACCCCACAAAAAGCAACTGTACGGCCACTTGCCTCCTATCACACAAGCCATCTAAGTCCAATCATTAGCTATCTAAAGCCATTTATTCTTAGAGAAAAAGTTAAATGGGAATTACACAAGAATGCAGCATGCTGTCTTGAGAAAATCCTAGAAGCAGGATCCCACAAAAAGGACCTGAACCGTCATTTGCTTCCTATGTTAGAAACCATCCGAGTAAGACGAACAAGACATGCTGGACGAGCAAGAACGCACTCATAAGTACCTGATGCTGTTTAATTAGTCACCCATCTAAATACTGGACATACTCATTGCTGCTTAACTTCTGCAATCTTGCAAGAATCGGAGTTTTCTACGCCACGACCGATATACAGGTGTGTTATGTATTGGAGTATGTGAGTTTTGATTGTGTAAGTTTGAGATCAGGTGTATGAGCGTGTTTAGATACAAAAGTGTGGTGGTTTTGCGTGTGTACCTATATGCGTTGAATGAGATGTTGACATGTGTCTGTGTGTGTTTAAGTGAGTATGTGTGTATGCATAAGTGCGTGCGTGTCGTGATGTGTTTGTTTGTATTTCAAACTAATGATAGTCCTCAAACAATAGAATGAAATTCAGACAATTTTACATTAAAGCCGTCTCGTAGATAATAGCTTAATTTACCAAAAGCGCTAATCTTCCAAAAGACTTTAGAGAAATTATCTATAACCTTACTGAGACCTATGAAAGTGACATTGTAAAACTAAAGACATTAGAGGCTTCCATAGCAAAAATCACCGTCTGAAATGTTCAACTTTGTGTGTATGCACATATATGTATATATGTGTGAGACAGAGAGAGATGGGGGGGATAACGTGATAGTAGGTTTAAAAATAGACACATATACGTAGAATTAATCAAGTTGGCCAAGTAGAAAATAAATTAAACCCAAGTTTCTTTTACTCTGTTTTTGAAGGATGATTCCCTTCTTGGTTTGGCCGAGAACTTTTCGGCACTCTTTATATATATATATATATATGTATATATATATATAAGGTGTCAAAAAACTATCGAGATTTTTTATACTTTTTGACACACCTTGTATTCTGAAAAACAAAATAACGTGCCATTCATTTTGCTTTCTATCTTGGTAAATACAGCTTTAAACGTGGTATTTTTGACACACCTAGTATTCAGAAAAATGAATGAATGAAACGTTATTTTTTCATAATACAAGGTGTGTCAAAAAGTTTTTAAAATTTCGATACTTTTTTGGCACACGTTATATATATATATATATATATATAATCACCTCCTCCACACGAGCAGGATGCAACGCAAGGCCAATTTCTTAAGCGGATTTTACCAAGTTTGAATTCAGTTTTACTTCTCCTAGACTGGTTACCTAGCCAAGGTTAAAGAGCACGGCCTGTCCTACAATTTGCCCTAGCTGGAAGGAGAGCAGTTGAATGCATACCTTTCCAAAATGTATTAGCGCTATGTGAAAAGCCAACACCCCCTAACATAGTTATTCTGTATTCTTTTTCTTTTTCATTTATTTACATTATTCATGTTATTCTTATTTGTTTATTCTTTATTATCACATCTAAGTTGCCACGTTGTTTTCGATTATAAGTCTCGAGTAAAAATATTCAATCTCATGAACACACGTCACAATAGAAAAACGCTTGACCAACTACTTTTTACTATTCTTCCGTCTGAGAATTCTGTTATACCCATATAACTCGAATAACGGTAATATATTCCCATTGTCTTTATTTTAAATTTTAAACCTGCTGTGCTATTGTATCTTTAATCACTATTTCTATGCAAACACTTTTCGTATTTGCTGTCCTTCCTTTTATATATATATATATATATATATATATATATATATATATATATATATAAATGGCAATAGCATGGCCTAGAAATTAAACTAACATAAATTAAAGAAAATGTTGAAAAAAATGATTTACTTTCTATCTACGGGCGTGGAGGATAAAGCATGATAAAAATAAATAAATAAATGCGATATATCCGAGTAAACCTCACTCTTTCATCAAGTGAGGAAAATAAGAGAATAAGTCGCTTCAAATCGGAAGTGAATCCGTTCTGAGATTTTGTATGGTGCCACCGGGGTTTGTCAAATATATACAAAAACGTAACTGTGTCATTTCCTTTTTGTTGTATTCCGAGAGTTGCGTTGTTCTATGCATATTGTCTGGGAATGTTTGTAGCTAAAAGAAATGTGTATCTCTTAAAAGAAATATCATAGTTTATATTTAATTCAAATTTTATTTGTATGGGTATAATTTATAAATCCGTTTTGTTTATTTGTTTTGGATTGTGGTGAATTTATTAAATGAGGTTATTTGTTCGAGTAGTATTGGTATCCCTTTAAGAAAGTGATATCAGCGTTAAGTCCATATTTGCGTGTGTGTAATACATATATATTCATTTGGTTTCTTGTTATTTATGTGTGTGTATGGAACGGAAGCCTGTATCTTTAAGGATGCATTTTATGTTGTCTAGATTGTGTCGAGGTAGATTGAAATGTTTGGCATTGAGAGAGTATGGTGATTTATCACAGATGGTTATTAAATGTTTGTCGTAAACAGGTACCTGTTTCCCCGATGTAGTCCTCCTTGCATTTAGTACAAAAAAGTTAGTCTATTAAGTCTTGGCTATCGCAATACAGATTTGGGGAGGGGGTATTAATGTGTTGGGTATAGAGTAGGACTAATCTAAGATTATATGTTTGCAGACTAACGGTTTATTGCACTGAATGTTGCCTTGATGACGGGTGGTAAATAAGTCTTTTGACGATGTGAGAAGTGGAAATAGATTGGGGTTTGTCATTTAGCTAATATATATATATATATATGTGTGTGTGTGGTTTGAAAATCGCACAGACAAGAAACTGTTAGTTACCAGGCACTATTGATTTCATACTTTTGCTTCCCTAATATATATATATATATATATAGAGAGAGAGAGACAGACTGGAAGATAACCTGTTAGTAAGTTCCAAAATACATACGCACACCTACAATTTATCAACTTGGCTAATCAGAAACTGAATTAGACACACGTTACTTTTACTCTTCAAAAAAAAATTCAATAATGTTCTTGAGGGGCCATTTCCTTTTTGATTTAGCTGTGAACTTTTCAGTGCCCTTATACATACATACATATTCTGTTTTCTTTATTTTTTCATTTATTTATTTATTTATATTATTTTCATTTATTTATTTATTCTTCATTATCACATCTGAATTACCACATGCATTAATACCTTAGCACTTTATGTTTTTGAGTATAGCTCTCTCGTAAAAAGATTCAATCTCTTGAACACACGTCATGGTAGAGAAACGCTTGATCAAACATTTTTAACTCTTGACCCGTTTGAGGATTCTGTTATACACATGTAATTTGAGTAATGGTAATATAGTCCCATAATCTTTATTTTACATTTTAAACCAGTTCTGCTGTTATAGCATTCAGCTTATTTCTATGCAAATACTTTCCTTATTTGCTGCCCTTCCTTATATATATATATATATATATATATATATATATATATATATATATATAACGCGTAACGAATTATATCTCTCCACATCCATTTTCTTTTTTTTTAGTTATTCCTTTTTGTCCATTTTTCCTTTAACCTTACCACATTCTGTCGGATTTACTCCAACCCTATCTTCATATATATATATATATATATATATATATATATATATATATATATATATATATGAGAGAGGGAGAGACAGAGAGCGATAAATGACAATCGAATTGCATAGGAATTAACCTAACGTAAATAAAAGAAAATGTTCAAAAAATTCAATTTACTTCCGATCTTAGGGCGTGGCGGATGAAGCATGATAGAAAATAAATAAATACGATATCTCAGATTAAACCTCAGTTTCATCAAATGAAGAACATAAATTCAAAAGTGAAGACACCGTTTGAAACCGGAAGTAAATCCGTTCTGAGATTTTATATGGTGACGCCCGGGTTGTCAAACGTATACAAAAACGGAACTGTGTCATTTCCTTTTTGTTGTATTCCGAGAGTTGTGTTGCTCTGTGTATATTGTCTGGAAATGTTAGTAGCTAAAAAGAATGTGTGTCTCTTAAAAGAAATATAGTTTGATATTTAATTCAAATTTTATTTGTATGGGTGTTTTTGTTTTGTTTGTTTATTTTGGATTTTAGTACATTTATTAACTGAGGTTATTTGTTCGAGTAGTATTGGTATCCCTTTAAGAAATCGATTTCAAAGTTAAATCCATATTCGTGTGTGATATATATATATATATATATATATATATATATATATATATATATATCCATTTGATTTCTTGTTTTCTACGCGTGTGTATGGAATGGAAGCCTGTGTCTTTAAGGATGCATTTGATATTGTCTGCATTGTGTTGAGGTAGATTGATTTTTTGGCTGTTGCGTAGTATGGGGATTTCTCGCAGTTACTGTGTATCAACCCAAACCCATCGAAGGAGCAGGATGCGGCACATGGTCAATTTTTTATCTAAAATTTTTCAAAAAATGTCATAAATGGCCAAAAGCAAGATGTTCCCCAGAACCCCAAGTTGGTTTCCAGACTTCAAACATCAAGGAATAGTCAGCCAACTGAGCATTAGCCCAGCAACCAGATCCGAACCTCTCCATGTAGCACAGATAAATATACAACTATTATTTCCATATCAACAGGTCATCAATCCATTCGGACATGAGAGCCGTAACGCAATATCAGTAGTAATGGATCTACGAGACTAGCTTGCTAACCATTACACCACGATCATACACCCTGAGGTATTAGATATATCCTAATTTGCAGCACAATCTTAGGGTTTGCATCCACCACGGACAGGATGCGAAACTTTGTCAATTTGTTTAGCGGTGTTACAACTGGTTTGAATTCGGAGGTTTTCCTTCTCCTAGACTGATTGCCTAACCAAGGCTAAAGAACCTAGTCTGCCCTACTGCTTACCGATAGAAGGATGGAGGAGAGAAGAGGATCCATACCTCATTTTCCAAGAGCATTGGCTCTAAGGGAAATTCTGCTTTGAGCAACCTGAGCAGTTTAACATTAGATGATGTCACAAAGACGGCGCATGAGGACCACAACTATCAAGATTTGATTACTATCATCCTGACGGGCTTTCCTAACAAACGGAGTCTTGTAGCGGTTCACCTTCGGGAATATTGGGAAGTCCGACACAGACTGTCTACCTCTCATGGCATTGTGTTACTTGACAAGAGGCTTGTTATCCCACAGTCATTGCAAAAAGTTGTCCTTGACAATCTCCATGCTGCCAACCAAGGTGTTTCCGGCATGAAATTCCGTGCAAATCAATGTGTATATTTACCTGGTCTTGACCGATGCATTAAAAACTACAAGGACAATTGCCTTGATTGCACAAAGCATGCACCATCACCGAGCCACTCATCCTGACCAAGTCACCTGAATATACATTTCAACAAATCTGCAGTGACTAATTTGAAATTGGATCACATGCACACTTGACAATTGTGGATAGATTCAGTGCCTGGGTATGTTTACGCACTGAAAGCACACGAAGTCAATGAAAAGAAATTTTCGTAATATCAATACTTTTCGTAATATATTTGTTGCATATGGTGTGTCTGAAGAGCTAAGTTCTGACGGTGACCCGAAGTATATGTGTAGTGAGTTTCAAAACTTCCTCCGGGTGTGGGTGTGAAGCACCACCGAGTCTCATTTGTAGCATACCCACAATCTAATGGCCGATCAGAGCTGGAGTCAAAACATCCAAAAGAATCATCCGCAATAATGTGGACGCCAATGGCAGTTTGAACACGGACAGAGCGGCACGTGCCATGCTTGCAATATCGGAACACTCCACTGCCTGATTTGATGTTGAGTCCTGCACAGATCCTGTTGCATCGACAGCATCGAGATGGAATACCTTCTCATCCACATCACTACCACTTGCACAGGGAGTGGATCATCTCTACAAAAGATCGAGAAGCATCCTTTGGCAAGCGTAACCAGGCCTTGTTGAGTCGGTACAATAAAAAAGCACGTCAACTGGTGCCGTTATTGCTGGGATCCAAGGTGTTGTTGCAAGGTAAAGATAAAAAGTGGGTGGTTGCATTGTAGAGGTGCTACCAAACCGACAGTACCGTGTAAAAATGTTTCATTCAGGTAGAACCACATTGCGGAACAGACGCTTTTTGAGACAGATGCCACCAACTGCAGTTACAGATCTTCAGTTTATTCCATCAGCTGGTAACTCTGCTCGGATCCCCAATGAAACTGTTCCATGTGGTGCAGACAATCTGGTGACTGTCCCTGTCCCTCTGTCTGATCCACAAACTCTAGTACAACAGTTCAAGACAATTTGATGACTGTCCCTATGCCTGATTCACAGACTCCTGATATGACAGATGATGATGTAGTGACTGGTAGTAAAGCAATGGGGAGGAAGAAAATGCCCCGAGCCTTAAAGAATCTGCTCCCTTTCAATAAACCTGGTTTGAAAGAGTGAACTCTTGACTATGAACTGTTTTCCATGAACTGTATATGACTGTGGGAGGACAGAGATGAACAATATATTCCTCTGTTCCGTTATTGTTGACTATATGTTTGTTCTCTTTGTTTCAGCAACTGACTAGCCAATTTGTCTCTTCTCTCTGTCACACCCAGGGTGTCTCATTTGAATAATCAGCCTCGTCCAGGATTTGAACTCGGATCGCTGAGTCTGTTTTCTACAACGATAACCGTTATGCACGGGCACCTCTATTGGATTTTATTGTATATGCAGTTTATATATATATATATATATATATATATACGGGATGATTGATTGAAGTGTATGAATGTATGTTCACCGTATGTACTCGTGCCTAAAGAGTGAAAATAGCGTATTGGGGTGTGTGTGTGTGTGTGTGTATGTAAGCTTAGTTTAGATGTGACACGAAGCCATAAGTATAGGGCATCTAAATAGAACTGAACTCATTAACAATGGTCTGCGTATCTAACTTGCTAATCATAACACTACGTGAGGTGCCCAGTTTTCGTTTAATATAGGTTTGTATGTGTGTGTATATAGAAGGCGGGCCAATGTACGGATGTTCGTATATGTAAGCTCATATTTATGAACGTTAGTGTTATCCTATCATATTAAGTGTATATGTGCGCATGCGCAAGTTCGTGTGAACTGTTTGGGGATATTATTGGTAAAAATAAATTCTCTGAAATTAATGGGAAAGTCTGCTTGTCTACGACCTCTAAAACACTTATCGAAGAGGGGGATTTTTTTCAAAGAACTACATCCCAACTCCAATTTCACCGTTTCTTAAACACCAACGACTTTTTCTTTCTTTTTTATCAATCTTTTCTTGTCTTTGTTTTGTTTGTTTTTTTGTTTTTTTTGGTTTTTTTGGTGGGGGGAGTTCGATTGCGTCAAACATTTTAACCGCTCACCATCGGGTCACCTTGATTATTATTGAAAACTTGTATGAATCAAAAAAAAGGGGAAAAACTTAGAGCAAAAAAAGAAACATTTTATTTTATATAAGACAGGTAATCTGACACTAAAGACTAAAGTAACCCCGAAAAATATTCTAATCGAACCTCCAACACAAACAAAAAGAAATTATGAAATCTCTATTAATAATGGAGATTCGCTTCCGGTTTTTGTCTGTAACAAAAATTACGTCACTGCTTACATCACATTACCCAAAATCGTCATTACATAGAATAGAATTTATTCTACGATTTTTGGCATGTTCAAATTTTGAGTTATTTATTATTTATTTAATAAATACACTCAAAATTTGAACATGCAGCATTAGACAGTCCTCATTGTTTTTTAAAACAAGTTTTAATAAATACATGACTGGTATTATATATCTATATATAGTTTGTTTTATTTTAATACATATTTAAAGTTTACATTTCAAATTGTTTTATTTTTTAATCCTTTAATGAATTTGATGATTTTACTTACTTAGGGTACAAACTCGCTCACATTGAATTTTTACTCCCACCTCTCAGGCAATATATTTCAAAAATCTATTTTTACATCGCCCGGAGGATGTTTTTATTTTGTATTAGTCGTATTAATATTGTATTAGAAATAACCATAATTTTTTTTTATTTTATACTAGTATCCATAAAGTAATGTATTTAAATGATTATAGAGAGATG
This sequence comes from Doryteuthis pealeii, assembly GCA_023376005.1. Taxonomy (NCBI): domain Eukaryota; kingdom Metazoa; phylum Mollusca; class Cephalopoda; order Myopsida; family Loliginidae; genus Doryteuthis; species Doryteuthis pealeii. The sequence continues at coordinate 105,018,657 of CM042154.1, forward strand.
GATTGATAGGTAGATGTAGATAGATAGATAAATAGTTTGCAGCTAATCATTATCGGGTCAACTAGGATTATTTTATATCTAGAAAATCGCGTTCATCGTACGTTAATATTTACATTTTTATGAAGTTTTTTTAAGGGTTTTTGTTGTTATTTCATTGTTTTGTTTTTTATTTTGAATATGACCCTATCAATTACGAATAATTTTTAGACAGATCTATTGAACTGTAACAATTATTACTACATCGGATCAGTAATGCGAGTAATAGCACTGCGGGGTTATTCCACACTCCTCAGATCTTCGAAAAAGTATCCTTACCGTTAGACGCAGTTAAGTTTCAAACCTAGAATACTAATATGCTTAAAACTTCAAAACTGGATGTTGCTTACTAATAGGCATAGCCTATCATTTTTGTATGGAAGTGTAGTTTAGAATCTAAAATTAATGGTACCACTGGAAAAAAAACGCAGTAAATATAAATTCATTGTTTTATTGAGAGCAACTTTGAACCCCGGCAATCTGGCATTTTTTAAGACTGGTGAATCAGTAATTGCTACACAGAGAGCGGTTAAATCGAACTTGACGGATCTAAATTCCACTATCGTATGTCACCCGGACGAAAGAAAAAATACCAGGGAATTAACCAAATTTAATGAAATGTTCAGTGTTGATATATTAATAAATAAAAGATATAATTCACCAGTTATTTTATTTAAAATGTTTTACATTTTTTACATTTTTTCATGTCAGTTAACTTTGAACCATTTATCTTTGAGGCGTAACACAGATTATGAAAGATACATGGTTTAAAGTCAACTGACCTGAACAAATGTAAAAACATTTTAAATAAAATAAATGTTGCATTATATCTTCTATTTATTAATATATCAACGCTAAAAATTTCATTAAATTCGGTTAATTCCCTAATTTTTGGGGTATTTTTTCTTTCGGCGGAGTGACATACGATGGTAGAATTTAGATCCGTTAAGTTCGATTTAACCAGGAGAGTTATTAGGCTCTTCGTTGTTCTGTTAAGTTAGACTGATTTTTCTGTCCTGTCCAATTTTCTAAGGGCACTGAAGCATGCCAGTCTTTTACTTACCGGCTTTAATCTCTTCCGGGTTCAGTGTTAGGGGAGGATAAAATTATTTCATATTCTTCTGTCGTCATTCGGTTATACACGTGTGTATTTTATTATTTTAATTTATGTATTATGTTTTAAAATGTGGGAGGTATTTCCATTGCACCCTGGAATAGGAAATACACCGGTGCAGTATCTGGTAAATAAATGGTAAAACATTAGCAAGATGGAGCTATCATTGTTACTTGTCTAAGTTTACTTGCGCCACATAAGTAACATTTTAAAATGTAATTCTGCTGCACCCTGTATAAAACTGTTTCATAAGTTTTCAAACCTTCAAGTCCCAAGCCGGAGTCGGTGTAAACTATAGATGAATAGGCAATTTTTGTTCTAAAAAAAAAACCCTGTTAAGTCAAGATATATATCAAAGATAGCTTTACCATTTCCACAATTTTCATCTTTGAAATTAATGACGCCTTCGATGGCTTTTGAGCCTAAGCAGAGCGTTTTCCACTGGATGAACAGGGGAAATGTTATCCCCAGGAACTGATGTCTCGTTTTCCCATCTCGTGACTGCAAATTCGACGCAGTTTCCTGACACCAGTGCGTGTGCAGTCACATTATTCACCACCTTGTCTATAAAAGAAAAAAGACCTGCTTTACAGGGAAATTAAAAAAAAAAAAGAATTTGATTCAAGTATATTGACAAAAGTATTGGTAAAGATCAGAAACTATCCGAGAATATAAAAGAGTTCCATTCGGAAATTGTGCCAAAGTAGGTTGGTTATTTTGATTGGATTTTATGGCATGTCAACATTTGGGTTATTTTATGCTGGGTATTCCTACCGCATCATGTACTATTGTCGCATTATTAAGTTAAATACTAACGTATTAATAATCGAAAAAAATACAACCTCAATGAAAACAATAATAACAAATATAGAAACGCATATAAACCAATTTCTCTACTGGTCGTTACGCACTCATTTGTACCAGGTACATATAAGGACTCGACCAATTCTCTAATAAACACTCCTTTTTCATGTTAGGAAATTTCGCTCATACAACTATGAATACATACATATTTACCAACTCCTCCGCCCAAGTAGGATGAGACACAACGTCAATTTCAATAATAAAAGCTGGCTTAACCATATCATATGATTTTTTGAAGATTGCTTTTTTTCCAAGAAAGCATTATGATCAACTTTTAAAGTGGAGGTGTGCGATGTTAATTAGTCTTTCGACAAGGTCTCTTTCATCTTTTAATTGCATTTTTCATCGCAACAGATTTAGATTTTTATTTCTAAAACGGCGACAAAAAGCGCGTATTGGAGACAATGATAAAGAACTAGCAAGACCTGTGGATATACCACAGTACGATAATTTAATTATTACAACGTTTGATATGTTTACTTAAGAGCTATATATGCAAATAGTTCAATATGTAAAAAGTATAATAATCTCTCTCTCTCTCTCTCTCTCTCTCTCTCTCTCTCTCTCTCTCTCTCTCTCTCTCTCTCTCTCTCTCTCTCTCTCTCTCTATTATGTTCGATTTAAACAAATTAGAGTTATCGCTTCCGCGCGCTCACCCTCTCTCTATCTTTCCACCTCTCTCAATTTTACCCTATTCCCTTTTTCCTTTCTTTCTTTCTTTCTTATTATTTTTTCTGTGTAGGATGTCATTTTTCTTACATTTATTTATTTATAAACGGAATGGTATATAATTACCTGAAGTGACGACATTCATAAGAAATAAGGATTCGACGATTAAGCGAGACCAGATGATCAGGATTTACATTTTTGCATTTCATCTTGGACGAATTGCACGGTCTAATTTTTAATCAGGGGATGTTGCAGGATGATAAAGGTCGGAAGATTAAAGAACACCAGTATTAATAAATAGATAAGTACTCGGTGAGACTTGAAATTACCTTGTCTCCTGCCTTGAGAAAGCCTGGTTACCCAGGACAGGTGTTTTATCAATAACACCTTTTATAAACTTATATCAAACCTATAACTTATCCCCTACTTGATCTCTCGATTGTTCGGCAACATCTTTGATGTTAATGCTTTTACACACTTGCATATTCCATGTATTTATCTTTTTTATTTCAGTGAAGAATTTCCAATCACTATTATTATAACGGCATGCAAGATAGAACTTTATGGCTGCATGTTCCCTACTTCTGTCTTACGATAGCAGTTACGCCACAAGAACCTCCAGCAACTGTTACATAACTTTTTAAAGAGGTACCATTACTCTCTCTCTCTCTCTCTCTCTCTCTCTATATATATTATATATATATATATATAAGAGAGATGTATATAGGCGCGTGGTGTTATGGTTACCGTCGTAAGAATGTACACAAGACGAGTCAAATCCTTGACGGGGCTGTTTTCATTTCACATAGCGCTAATACCATTGAGAAAGGTATGCATCTAACTATTCTCCCTCCAGCTATGGGTAAATATTAGAGTAGACTGGACTCTAACTTTGGTTAAGCAACTAGTCTATAAAAGGAAAACACTGAATTCAAACCTGTTAAATTTTGCTTCAGAAATTGACCTTGTGCCACATCCTACTCGTACGGGGGTTCGCATATATATATATATATATATATATATATATATATGAATATATATCATACTTTTTTTTCAATGAGAAATGTTCATTCACTATTATTATTGATGGCGAGTAAGGCAGCACTTGATGGCCGTATGTTCCCTACCTCTATCTTACGATAGCAGTTACGCCCCTATCAATTGTTACATAACTTTTTAAAGATGAACTATTACTTTCTCTCCATATATATATATATATATATATATATATATATATATATATATATATATAGTCTCAGTCAAACGGAAAATGGAGTTGTCAATATGTAAATCTGAAAGATACGAACAGAAGAATGGTATGAAGCAAAAAATTAACATTTTCTGTGTATGTTCAACTGGAAGATTTAATGTTTGTATGACAGCTCGAGATGCAAAGGGTTCAGAGAAGCGTTTTAGAGAGATCTAATAACGATTCACATTCAAAGAAGAATTCACTGAAGCCGAAATTACCGTGGGAAATGCTTGGCTTCTGATAACATGTGGAAACAATGAAGGCAGAAAGTATTGCCATCTCTTAAGGTTGGCCAAGTACGACACAAGGCATAGAAAAAAAGACGCCAATATTCAAAATGTGTGTGTGTAGTCGGGGGGAGAAATAAAATGTATGTTCCCAATGTCAGCATTTAAAATCCTGGATTATTTCTTGGGGAAATAAACGAGTAGCTGCACTATTGATATTTGCATTTCTTTTAATATATTGATTGGTTGGTTGGTTGGTTTCATGGTCATGTCAACCATTGTTAGGTTATTATTCATGCTGAAGGCATTTTTTCTTCTTACTTTTATAAGGAAAGCCATAATAGAAACAACAGGAGAAGGAGAAAAAACAAGAGAGTAACATGAAAGATCACTGATACTTATCTGGATCAATAATACATATATATCAAACTTCTCCCAGCCCTGTCGGCTGTGGCTTAAGCATTTACCGACTGCACCTCTGCAGAGGGGTAAGACCCCCTCCCCCCAAAAAATGGAGCCACCTGTTGGTTGTGGGTGGTGACCCGTGATTTTTAAGGACGGAATTCTGGTGGATGTGCAGTCTATGATATGTAACACTCCACTTAGATCCTTACTTAACCCTAGCACCTATATGATTGCTCCGACCCTATTGCCCTTATGGCAAGCCCCAACCCTTTTTATCATATGGGTACTAGAAGGCTGTGGCTGAGGGTCTTCATGTCCTGAGTATGACGTTAAACTCTATCTGACGTTAAACTCTATCTGATGGTAAGATTCCAGTTTGGAGATCTGGGGAATGTGGAGCAACTTCATTTCAAAACTTAGTCGGTATTAAATGACCCACAGAGGTTGATATGCTGTAAAACAAACCAAACCCCTCCACACCATTAGAATGACACAAGGTCAATTTCTTAAGTTTAACAGATTTGAATTCAGAGTTTTCCCTCTTAGACTCTTTGCTTAAGCAAGGCTAAAGAATCCATTCTGTCCTACTATTTTCCCAAAGCTGGAGGGAGAATAGTTGTATTCATACCTTTCGCGCAGTGAGAAATGCAAGCAGCCTCGTCCAAGATTTGAACTCGTCTTAGCCTTTCGATTTCCTACGACAGTAACCATTAAACGACGAGCCTCCCTTTCTTTTATAATATACACAAGCAACCAAAAGTTCGAGACATTGATTTTTTTCTGTAAATTTAAAAAATGAATCAAGTTTCAGGTCTTTATAGAAATAAATTGATTTTTCTATGTTTGCATGCAATTATGCAATGATTTAAATCAAAATTATGACGTGTCCTATGGATGACGTTAAACTGCACTAGTCGTGAGGTTCCAAATCTAGAGCTCTGGGCAGTGGGAAGTACCCCTTCATTGCCATTACTCCCAGGTTCACTCTGACCCGGAGTGGTAATACCTGCTATGCCCTTGTGGGTTACATAGATTTTAAAAATTGATTTTAGAATAAAATTGAATACCCAACAAGAATGAATAAAACAAAAACAGTATTGGTAAAAAATAACCCATGCCGTAAAATTCAACCAACGAACAAGCCAAAATGATGATAATTATTGTTAAATGTTGTTTATTGTAACCGGTATAACCAGTCACCCCCTACCCAACTTAATGAACTGTTTCTAGCAGCCGTAGCAGCATAGACATGTATAAACACTATTTAAACTGTTGTTGTTTGTCTCTGAGCATTTCCCTCTGACTTGCCTGGAGTAACTATACCCAATCTTCACCAGACCTTGCCACTTATCAATAGAAATTATAATTTCAATTAAAGCAAACTTGTAATTTCTTTTCATCTAAGAATCCCAGAGCATCTATTACTGCAGATTAAATCCTTGGTATCCTTTGTAGTAACTTGTAAAAGTTTGTTGATGGAAGTGATTCCCAAGCAGTGTGTAAATGTAGAAACAACGATTGTTTATTCTTAGGCATCTCACTTCGAACCTCATGATCAATTTCGTTCCACACTAGTTCAGTTGTTGAAACATCTGGTGACAAATAGGGCCAAGTCATTATTTGAAAAGAAATCTTTATCTTCCTTTGCTTTTAGATAATTTGTACACAGTTTTAAGCTGTGTTTTGGATCCTTATCTTGTTTAAATTTACTATAAGGGTTTTCATATACACAATCACCATCATCATCATGTCGTGCCAGCAGCAGGGATATCCATGACAATCTATCGCCAACCTCTCTATCATTCATTGCCCCTGAGAGGTCCTCTGCGCAGCATCCAGTTTCCATGCAAACTGGTCAATGTATGTCTTTGCTGGACGGCCCACACTGGCGTGCCAATGTGCTGATTTTCACAGAAGAACGTCGCTTATGAGTTCATCTCTGCTTCTTCGGCAGTGTCCAGCGTGTCCTATTCGCCTTACACAGACGGTTTGTGTGATATGTGGCAGGTGGCCATGCAGCTGTTTTCTCGTGGGGTGTTGTTGCCACGCCTTGTTTAATATTGTACGGAGCATTCTTGTGCAGCTCCCATCTAGCTTATTCTCTAGTCGCTTCGTTAGGGTCCAGGTAGTGCAGCCGTACAGTGATACAACTACGGCTTGGAATAACTGTCACTTTAACTTGTCAGTGAGATCGTATTTCCATATGGCTGACAATCTGTTTATAGCAAACCACTCCTTTTCTATGAGTGCATTAACATCGCTTTCTGTTGATGAGATATTACTGCCTAGGTACGTGAATTGTTTCACTGAGTTTAGGAGTTTACCATCGAATGTGGAGATGTTTCCTTCATTTATAAAAGACAGGGTGTGTGACATAGATTCAGCTTGTGCAGATGTAGTTGCAAGAAGGGCCAGATCATATGCGTAGTCCGCATCCATGCTAGTCTGTGCGGGATATCGCCTGGTTCTTGCCTTTTTAGTGTGAGATCTTTTTCTTTTATGGGATCTAATGATGTTCGAAGTACATAATCTAGGCATATTATAAATATATATAGCACTAGCGTATCTCCTTGTAGGACTCCAGCGATAATGTCAAAGAAACATGTGTTGCCATCAGGTGAGCGTACTATTGCTTTGGTGTTTAGGGAACAGTTACCGTTTATGCACGCAATAGGTAGATTTATTTATCCAAATGTGCAATTAGCTTTTATTATGAACTTAGCGAAACAATTAAGGGCAGTCCAAAACTTTTGATCGGTAGTGATATATATATGTGTGTGTGTGTGTGTATGTATATTGAATGTGTGTGTGTGTGTGGAGTGTTTAAAAATATTTTAATATTATTTGAGATATGCAGAATGTCTCAGAAAATTTGGCATAAATTCGTTATCTACTAGTTTGACCAATTCCTGTTCATCTCAGATTTGAACAGCATGTGTGGAACCAACTCAAATATTTATATTCAATGTTTAAACGCCTCTTATTTTCCAGGAAATGGTTTGATTTTGTTTATTGATTTTAACGGCATTTCAACCCGTCTGGAGTTATGCCATGCCTAACGGTTAGGAAGTAAAACATATCGTGTATTTATATTTATACTTTTTAGTAATTGGTTTTAACAATGTGTTAGCATTATTGGGAATTATGTTGTATGGTATTGATTAGTTTCATGTCTATATTCTATGGTATAATTTTATTTCCCTAAAAAAAGAGAGAATATCCTCTACCTGAAAAGAAAAAAGCTTAAACATAGAGTTTTGAGTTACTTCTATTCATACTGTTAAAAATGATATCAATTTTTCTAAAGCACACACAAATACACCCCCCCACACACATATATATGATGTATTTACCAGCACTTGAGAATGGTCAGGATATGGCACAAGGTTGATAATTTTTGCGGTGTTTAACAGGTTTTAATTCACCCAGACCGGTTGCCATTATCAAGGTTAAAGAGCCCAGTCTACTCTACTAATTACCACTAGGTGAAGGAAGAATAATTGAATGCAAACTTTACCAAGGGTATTAGCACTATCTGAAATGCCAACTTCTCGTTCAGGATTTGAATTCGAGTCAACGATAACCATTACACTACAAGCGCCTCTAAATAGATACACCAGGTGTGTGTGTACGTGCGCACATATAATATCTAAGATAAGAAAAAAGGAAAAATTCTGTTTAATTAGAATTTATTCATTAACATATATATATGCAGACAATGATAAATCAAATAGATGGAATTTTTAAAATAATTTGTCTTTATTTTTGGGTTTTTTTATTCCTTATTGATTACATCTAAGTTTAATTAGAATGACTTGTTGCACAGTATAAATATCACCCACACACACACCTACATTAAACCTGAACTTTTCATTGCCTTCATGTACATACAACTGAATACAACAGTATATATATATATATTGATTTGCTGGTTGGTTTTGAAGGCTATCACAATGCAAGTGTAAAGAAAAAAGAAGCTAACAGATATCGTTTGATTGTTCATGGGTGCGGGTGTGTAAATTTACTGTCTATAAAAATCCCCTGTTGTCCTGTTGTGTGTGTTTGTGCGGTGTATTTGTTATTAAGTCCCAACACCGTGTGTGTGTTATTTGTAGGGTGTGTGTGTTCTGTTTGCGTGAGTGCCTTGTTCATATACGTTAATATTTGTGTGTGTTTGAGTTAGGAGCTTAGAATGAAATTAATTTTATTAAAAATTGTAATCATAGAGCCTGCTAGATTCTATTTTGTTTTGTTTTTTAATATTATATTTATTTTATTTTATTCTATTTATTAAAACCCTTTATATATATATATATATATATATATATATATATATATATATATATATGTCATCCACCGACACGTATTTCGACTTATCAAGTCTCTTTAGTGTGGCTAGACATTTTGTGAGTAACCTACAGCAGGGATAGAACTCCGATCGTTTCAGCATCAGTCGGTCAGCTTAACTGCTCGGCCATCGTCACCCACAGAATGTGAAGAGAATTTTAACTGTTTTAACACCCATCTGTATGTATGTAATGGCCGCCATAGAGTGCTCCACTCCTTTTATAGAAGATATATATATATATGGATACGCTACTTAACTTTTCATTTTCTTGTATAATGATACGACTGAACACAACTGTAGAAATATCACACATATATAGATATGTGTTATAATTCGAGTATTAGTTATAATAGGAAGAATTGCAACGAGTATTAATGATAGGGAAAAGGTTTATTAATGAAATATTTAAGGTGAACAGAGTAATTAGCAATTGCAAGGTTGAATTCATAAATCCCGTGAGATTTCCTTGTTTCTATCTTCCGAGGTTTCGTCAGACTTTATTTCTAGGAGGACATACGACTTCATTCTCATTATTTAGGTACCATATGATAATATTCTACTTAACCTTTCACGTACATTGATACAACTGAACACATCAGTATAAATATCACGCATATATGGATATGCTACCAAGCCGTAGTTGTATCAGTGCTACTGTACGGCTAACGAAGCGCCTAGAGAATAAGCTAGGTGGGAGTTGCAACTGTACGGCCACTTGCTCCCTATCACACAAACCATCCGAGTAGACGAACAAAATAGGTTGGACACTGCTGAAGCAGCAGAAATACATTCATAAGTAACGTTTTCCTGTGATCACATGCATATGGACACACCAGTGTGGTCCGTCCAGCAAGGACCTACCTCGATCAGCTCTGTGTAGATTCTGGGTGCTGCACAGAGGACCTGCTGGATAGGGATGGTTGGTGAGAAAGTGATAGATGGATATCCGTGCTGCCAAGATGATATGATGATGAAAACTTAACTTTTCATTACCTTCATGTACATATGACTGAACACAACTGTAATATATATATATATATATATATATATATATATATATAGATATATATATATCACGCACATATGAATACGCTACTTAAATTTTCCTTGTTCTCATGTAGATAGACAAGACTGAACAGTTCGTACAGCTCTTGTTTTCTCTGGTGATGCTTCTAGGGTTTATTCAAAACAACATACAACATCCTTGTGCAGTTCACATTCTTTTCTCCAAGCGTTTCAAGTAGTGCATAAATACAGTAGTACTGACACGTCTATAGCTTAAAAGATTGTTAATAAGTTCATTAAAAACAATTATCAAATTTATTACGCCAAAGAATATTATTTATCTATCTATATCTATATAAAGGCCAGTTGTGTGTATTGAGAGGAAACTTCGAAAATAAAAAAATTAACGACAAAGTAAATATATATACACATTAAATATCACCGGGGCTTGGTTTTTGATTAAAAATGATAGATTTGATTTATATTCGTGAAGATGATTAAAAAAATAAAAGTTAAATGATAACAGCATGGATTTTTTTTTCATTTAATATTTTAGATAGTAGACATTACCATTTCTTTTCAGAGTAGCTGGATCAATTCAAGGTCTATTTTTTTACATAGGGATTTAAATGGGGCATCCCACGAGGATTCAATTCACGATTCAGTAATAATGGATCTGCGGGACTAACTTTTTAAAAATCTCCCTCTACCCAGGCGACGCCGGGTAGCCGCTGCTAGTGCAAAATAAACTTTAAAACATTAGACAACATAATTCATTACATTCTATTTCATTATGTTTTATACAATACTATTTTTCTTATTTAAAAAAAATAACAACAAATTAGGATGTTTTTTGTTGGGGGAAGAGTGAAATGGATTAATGGCATATCCGTTTATTTCAATGGGGGGAAGTAATTTAATATACGAGGAAATTGACGAAAAATGATTAAACTCGTAAGTCAAGGTACCACTGTACATCTAATTACAACAGGTTTAACTTTTCTTGGATTAGATGCCCTACCAAGGCTAAAGAACAGTCTATCCTTATATTTACTTATATATATATATATATATATATATATAATATATATATATATATATATATATACTAACCCCTCTGTACAAGGGTGCGACTCAAGTGGAGTTTAACATGTTTTAATTCAGTGTTTCCTTCTCCTAGACTGGTTTCCTAGCCAACGTTAAAGAGCAAAATCTACCATACTATTTACCAATAGCTGGATGGAGAGGAGATTCATACCTTTCGCAAGGGTATGTAAAATGCAAAGAGCTTCGGCCAGGATTTGAACTCTGGTCGACGAGTTTATATCCTATGACTCTAAGCATTACACGACGCGCCTCCTTATAAATATTTACCTATATAGCAGCGTGGGGGGGGAAGAGAGAAGCATTGATGCTTTCACAAGAGAATTAGCTCTAAGTGAAATGCAAACAGCCTCGTTCTGAATTTGAACTTGGCTCACTTGGTCCATTTCCTACGATAATAACCGTTACACAGCCCACGCTTCCTGAGTCTTTAACCCGACTCATTGAACGGATTCCTTTTGAGTTCTATGCCCCAAAGTCATAGACAGGACATCTTCATCAGTGTGAAACTAATATTATTTCATTCCCGTATTTATCTTGTCATTATTGTTTTCATTCTTGTCGTTGTCTTTATTATTAATCGAAGAAATACTGTCATTTCTTTTTTGTTCTGTCTCTTAGTTTGACATTTTTGTAATAGCTACTTTTTCACCATTTACCGTTTGGTTTGCTTAATACACAATAGTTTCATTTTACGACAGAAATCTACCGGGTCATTTCGTTTTCATTCATCAAGCACCAATTCTGTCTCGACTGATTATTTTGATGTGTTCTAATTCATTCTATCAAGAGATTCTTACCATTTTCTTTTTCCTGTCTATTTTTATAAGCTACTAGCTGAGCTACCCGGATTTTGCCCGGGATTTAAAAAGTTAAGAATAAATCTTAGAATATATATATATATATATATATATATATATATATATATATTTGTGTGTGTGTTGTTAGGTGATTGTGTGTGTGTGTGTCTAGTTTGTGTGTGTGTGTGTCTAGGTTGTTGTGTGTGTGTGTGTGTGTGTGTGTGTCTAGGTTGATGTGTGTGTGTGTGTGTGTCTAGGTTGATGTGTGTGTGTGTGGTGTGTGTGTGTGTGTGTCTAGGTTGATTGTGTGTGTGTGTGTGTGTGTCTAGGTGATTGTGTGTGTGTGTGTGTGTGTGTGTGTGTGTGTGTGTGTGTCTAGGTTGATTGTGTGTGTGTGTGTGTGTGTGTGTGTGTGTGTGTCTAGTTCGTTCTATGAAGAGTTTCTTACTATTCTCTCTCTGCTATCTATTTTTATAAACTACTAGCAGAGTTACCCGGTTTTGCCCGGGATTTAGAAAGTTAAAAATAAATCTTATATTCTTCTCGATTGATTTTTTTTTTCTAATTCATTCTATGAAGAGTTTCTTAGCATTTTCTCTCTGCTGTTATTTTTATAAACTATGAGCTGAGCTACCCGGTTTTGCCTGGGATTTAAAAAGTTAAAACTAAATCTTATTTATATATTCTGTCTCGGTTGATTATTTTGATTTGTTCTAATTCATTCTATCAAGAGATTTTTTTACCATTTTCTTTTTGCTGTCTATTTTTATATAAAACTACTAACAGAGCTACCCGGTTTTGCCCGCAAGGGCCGGGTTAGCTCAGTCGGTAGAGCGTTTGGCTAGAAACCACAAGATTCCTAGTTCGATACCGGTCCCCGCCAACTCAGCGTATGAGTAGCACAGGTATCTGTGCGGTAAAGTAAGGAGCTGATGGTAGGTGTGGCGCTCCACCTCAGATGCTAAAAAAAACAATCTCCTTGGTATAGCGCTATTGAAAAGGGTATAGAATCCCTCGCTGACTGGCTGATACCGACTTTAGGCCGCCCTGTCGACTTTACTTACTTACTATTTATATATCCTGTCTTTGTTACTCTAATCTACACTGTTTTATCAATCCATATTTATAATCTTTTATATGTAGGTGGCGGTAACATCTGCACTCGCCAAGCTAGCTCTGATGATATGTTTAACACCAAACGTGATATTCTTCCTCTGTTTGGATATTTCTTGTAAATCATATTTATTAATAATATAACTACGGTTGGCATATTTACATGGATTTTAATAAGAGCAAATATCAAATTCGGATTGTCATTGAAATAAATCATCGACTTGTTCAGGGCGGACGAAATTATAAGAAAACCTATGATTGAAAAGCAAGAAAATTAGATTTATAAAAAAAAAAAAAGAAAGAAATGTTACGTGACAGAGAGATATTCTTCAGACATTTTAATTTAATTTCTTAATTCATTCCCTCAGAATATAAATAAAAATGACAGCGATATATTTTTTTCTGTGCGTCTATTCAAAGTTATGCAAAAACCTATGATATAAAACTAAAGAATATTATTTCTTTTAAAAATTGTAGGTGATGAAGAAGAATTGGTTGGTTGGTTTTCTTTCATAGCAATTATATGGTTTTGTATTTATTAAGTTGATTTCTAAGCATTTCTTGCAACGCCTTCGTATTGTACGAAGGTGAGTCAAAAAGTAATGCCATTCTATTTAGGAAAGGTATAATTACCAACACAGGAACATGTATTATACATCAAAATGAAGCTGGTCCTCTATAGATCACACCCCTACTTCATAGTCACCGTTTCTCGCAATAGCAATGTTCCACCTTCGAATGAGAGCATGTATCCTTGTCCCGTAAAATTCTGTTGACTATTCTCTGAGCCACTTCTTCACTATAGATTTCCTTCCTCGTCACTAGAATAATGTTTGCCTCTCAAACCTTCTTTCATGGGACCGAAGAGATAATAGTCTGAAGGCGCTAAATCGGGTGAGTATGGAAGATGCGGTAAAGTTGATTTTCTCCCTTATCCTGATGCTTGTGTGTGGTCGAGCATTGTCATGCAGAAGGGGGGACATTGTCCATAGGCAAGTTGGGTCTTACTCGTCGGATTCTTGCTCTGGGCCTTGTTAGGGTCTCGATGTAGGCCTTAGTTTTATAAAAAAAAACTTCACGTGAAATAAAGGAATGGCATTACTTTTTGACTCACCCTCGTACTTTTCTCTCTTAATACAATCCACTCGTACTCGTGTCTTGAAGTCATGGTCAGAACACACAAAACGCAACGTTTTTCTTTCGGTAATCCGCTCTTTTATGGACTATCAGGAGGAGCCGGAATCTGCATCAGTCGCAAGTTCGTCTCACGAGATTGTCTTCGAACACGAAACCAGTTTTTTATAAGTTGCTAGCGCTAGACCAAAGAGATTGTTTTTTTGCTGGCGTTGAGCGCCACACTTAACATCAGCTCCCATATGTTTTACCACACAGATCAGATTACCCACGCTATTCTACTCAGGCTCTAAATTGACGAAAACCGGTATCAGACCCGGAGCCTTGCGATCCCTAGGCGCATGCTCTACTGACTGAGTTAGCCGGCCCTTTATTACATCTACCACTCTGTATCTCAGCCATTAGAAAATACAATGAAAACAAAAAAAACGCATGCAGAACCGAAAAACGATAGAAGAAATATATTATAATCGTCAAACAAGTATGACAAATATATTATAGATAGTCAAAAAATTGGGACATAATAATCTGAATATAACAGCATGCTGTATAAAAAATTTAAATGATATATTGAAATATGCAAATAAAAGCTACAGGAACGAAAGAATCCGGGAACGCGAAAAATTGCTTATGTATGAATATTATATATACAAGGTGCGACAGAAATACCTCCTTCATTTTAAACTGCCTTCTGTGTGGTTCAAGTGAACTTAGGCAAGTGGTAATGGTAGCTCCATCTAGCTAATGTCTTATCATTCTTTTTTCAGATAGGATTACTTACTATCATACCTTGGACCGGTGCCCAACGCGCGTTTGCTGTTGAAACATTTTTTTAAGATTGGTGAATATGTAACATGTACACTGTTTTTCGTGCTCATTTCCTGTTAATCCAACATTTGCGCTTCGTTACTGGGTTCGTTTACAATAGGTGGAATATTTTGAATACAAGGATACTTTTTAATTCCTCAAAATTCAGCAACGTGTGATTGTATCATAATGTCCTGCTTGAGCGCACCGAGTTAGTGGTAATGATGTATTGACCCCGAAACCATGACTGAATCCAAAGTCCTCATATGATGAACGCTTTGTTGGTTGCAAAGCTATTGTGTTCTTTGTGTCTGTTTTTTGGGGGGGTGAGGGGGTACAACAGTGTATATATAATCAAGTCAGGGATTTTTTTATTACAATACTATCATATACAGAAATCTACCAGTATTGTTAGTGTTTGGTGCCTGTTTGATAATTCAGTTGTTCGAAGTCGTGTAAAAGCCAGAATCATGTTGGCTGATTTTCAAAGCATTCTAAGATACCACCCCACACATATACTTGAAAGATTAACAAAAAAAATTTTCTTACCTCAAATTTCTTTAACAATTAGGCCTTGCATCATAAATAAGCAACATTTTCTAACCCCCCCCCTTCCTCTCTCTCTCTCTCTCTCTCTTATATATAATATATATATTATATAATATATATATATATATATATAATATATGTATACACAACGTTCAGTTTTTAAGGACTTAAGTTTAATTCAGTTCCTTCCTAGACTGGTTGCTGAACCAAGCTATAAGCTGTTGTCTGCCCTCTATTATTATTACATATTTATATTAAGATGAATAAGATAGATATGTACATGAACAACCCCTGGCCGAAACACGTGTTAGTAAATCAATTTTGTCCATTCAGCATTTTTCTTTTTGTTATTTTTCCTTTTAACATACCGTCAGATTCGCTTCCTTTTTCAACTTATATATGTATGTATGCACACATAGAGTGGAGAAGAGAGAAACTGCAAGAAACTACATAATATATCTTAGATATATAAATGTTTGAGTTTTAGGATATACATAAATTATTACGTCACCTTCCCTGCGCATCTGTTGCTATCGGTTTCATTTTAAACGAAAAAAACGCAATCATTTTTCGTTTGTTCTTTTTTGTTTCTATTTTGAAGCAATAATTTTTCATCGTTTTATATATATATATATATATATATATATATATATATATATTAAAGGCGTTCACTTACAATATCATCACTTCTATCGCTGTGAATTTAAGTTTCATGTGAGAAAAATTGATGACAGAAAGGATGGCGCTTCGGAAAGATATCCATGTGAGTTTGTCTCCGAAGACATATAAACATATATACATATGTGTGTCTGTGGTAATTTGAAAGAAACAGGAAAGTGGGAGGTCGAATCAACTAGGTAGTAGGCAGAGGAGAATAAATAAATCATTGAACGATAACTATTATTTCTGTTACCGATATAAGCTCTTTTCTCTCTTTTTACGATATGTCATTTTATTTGTGAGAACATGTTTTCCTTTTCCTTTGCGTACCAAACATATTTAGAAAGCGCAATATTACATTCATACATTTTATTGTCAAGACTAATTTTGTGGGTAGACCATCTTTTCTTCTACATATTTACAGTGAACCCAAAATATATATTTCTCCTCTGTGTGAGTTTTGTAAACTAAGAACTTTTTATTTATTAGTTTACCTCCATATGATAAATTGAATTGTTTAAAAAAATGGAACTCACTGGATAGATTTTCTCTCTCTCTCTCTCTCTCTCTCTCTCTCTCTCTCTCTCTCTCTCTCTCTCTCTCTCTCTCTCTCTCTCTCTCTCTCTCTCTCTCTCGTGAGGTATATTTAACATTATAAATAAAGAAGTAGTCTAGCGGTGGCAGTTTCGTTATGGTAGCCTTGGAGAGTAGATAGAATTTAACAACGTTTAAATGTAGAATGATTTTTTTACGCCAAAAAGATGCGCAACACTGAAAACACTCCCAACAAATACAAATGAGTTAAAAGCCGCTAATATCTGATATATAAGATAGGTAGGGAATAGACTGATATAGATATAGACGGAGATAGATAACGAACTGACTGATATAGACAGAGATAGAGAACAGGTCACTATAGATAGAGATAATGAACTGTCTGACATAGATGTATATACATAATGAACAGACCCATAGAGATAGATAGACAGAGATTATGAACAGACCGATAGACATTGATAGGGATAATGAAGAGATAATGAACAGACCTATATAGAAAGAGATAATGAACAGACCGATAGAAAGATGATAATGAACAGACCGATAGAAATTGATGGAGATAATGAACAGACCGATATATAGAGATAGTAAACTGACTGATATAAATAGAAAGAGAGATGTAAGGAACCGATAGATAAAGATAGAGATAATAAATATACGGATCTTCATAGATGATGAACAGATTGATATAGAGAGATAAATAATGGACAGATTGATATTGGTAGAGAGATAGATAATAAACAGACTGATATATATATATATATATATAGGTAATTTTTCCGAGTTGAAATAAAGGAAAATGAAGTGCTCAATTACGAATGTAAGAGCTGTATTTATTAAATATAACTGTTTATACAGAGGTTTTAGGAAACATATTCTGAAGACGGCATTAGCCAGAAACCTAAGGTAAATGTTTCCTAAAACCTCTGTATAAAGTTATATATATTATATATATATATATATATATATAACATACTAATATAGATAAAATTCGACATCCCATATGTCCTTTTTTATGTACTGCAGCAAATCCTGAAAGCCTAGATAGAAATAATTCGCATAAAATCGAGAAGAATAATTATATAGCCGGGATAGAATAATCCTGATTGCATAGTAAATTTTTTCCATTTCTGATTACTTTCTAAGTGTTTTCATTTTTGTTTATTTTCTTTTGTTTTTTTTTTAATTTATTTATTTGTTTTATTGTTGTTACCGCGAATCTACTGTTTGCCATTACCTCTCCTTCCTTCCGAATTTCACCGCCTTTTTTTACTTTTTATTTCCACTTAATGTCACAATTAAACTAAATCGAAACGAATTTGGATAGCCAAAGTAAGTTGAGGATTTGCTTTTATTTTTCATCATGGCAAAGCTAATTAAATGTTTGGTAAAATCATTACATCTCTACCAAATGACCTGACCTGGTACTGAAATCAATTGACATTAAAATTAGATAGATTCTGTGAAAGTCACAGTGAAGGGCATATTAATGTTAACGTGCTACCTGCTTTGAATATAGTATGATTGTGTTGCGCCATTATGTTTTTGTTATGTTGAATATAAATTATATGCAAAGGTTTTCAATATACTCATACAATATGATTTTAACTAAGGTACCTTAAATATATGTCTGATATGCGCTTGCGCTTATATGTGTGTGTCATATTAATTTTTCTCATTCTTTTATATTTGCTTGGTATATGCGATGCCCCTCTCTCTCTCTCTCTCTCTATATATATATATATATATATATATATATATATATATATAGTAACCAAAGAAACAGATCCCAAATTCTTTTTTTGGGGGGTGGGTCACACAATATATATATATATATATATATATATACTGATGCAGAATACCAGAACCCAAATTCTTTTTTTTATCACCCTATATATATTGTATTGTGTTGGAAAAAGGAAAATAAAGTACTCAATTACAGGTGTAAGCGCTATATTTATTTATTATGAGATACTTTACAAGTAAAAAGCGTTTGTTACTATTGGTTTCAAAGCAACGTATGACACTAAATTTTCATTCAGCTATATAAAGAATTCTATATATAACTGAATGAAAATATATTGTCATTATTCAAATCGTTTTGTCCAGATAAGTGGATAATATGCTGCTTTGAAACCAATGGTAATAAATGCTTTATATATATATATATATATATAATATATATATATATGTGTGTGTGTGTGTGTGTCATCCACAAACACGTGTTTCGACTTATCAAGTCTCTTCAGTGTGGCTAGACATTTATAAGCTTCCTACAGCCGGAATTGAAATCCGATCGATTGGGTGCCAGTCCGACACCTTAACCATTAGGCTGTCTTCACTTACAGAATGAGAAGGGGATTTTAACTGTTTTCATACACACATCGCTTTGTATGGAAATAAAGATATATATATATATATATATATATATATATATCCATAAAAATAACCAAACACCCATATATATCAAAATTAACTCCAACCACCCTAAACACATACCTAATGCCATTAATATAAGAATCGATAAACTCATTAAATTAAAATATCTAATGAATATAAATATATATACAATAATGCCCTACAAAATGGCGGATTCACACAAAAATTATTAAATCAAGAAACCCTAATAAATTTTAAAAAATAAACAGATCGAAGCATAGAAAACGTAAGATCATATGGGTCAACCTCCACACCTTATTATAAATTAACCAATATTAACATAGGTAAATGTTTCCTTAAGCTAATTAATAAACACTTCAACATTAATGACCCACGAAATAGAATATTTAACAGAAAAACACTTAAGATTAGTTATTACTGTAGTAATATAATTTGTTCACACAACAATAAATCAATCAAAGACTAAAAAAAATACATAGACAATACAAATAAAACAGTACATAGTATCCACTTAACGGACTATGTACCTCCAAAAACACTGCTACTATTTACCGAAAAGAAAAAATATCGGGAAAAAATAGTCTATTTTTTTATATCGGCGAGCTCATGGAAATAAAGACTATATAATCACAAACATTCCTTCCCTAACACAAATCTAAGAAGTCAAACTTGTCTCTCAAAGCAATTTTGGAAATTAAAAGAAAAAACTAACCCCACACCTTGAATGGGTTATTGTCAAAATATCACCAACCCTACACAGACTTTAGAAACAAATGTTTTCTTTTTGAAAAAAAACTACGAAAAACAAAAATATTCTGTTAAACCACAGAAACGAGTTTATTTTCAAGTGCTGCTACCGTAACAAACTCACGTAGAAGACATATTTATGTGTATATGTATATTTGCCTCTCTGTATATATACGCAGATATGCAATATACATGCACGCATATGTATGTACGGGAAATTTAATTTTTACTTGTGTGAGTGTACCTTGTCCATCTGTCTCCTACGCAATACTAACCTACAAACATTTTATAAAGAAGAAATTAGCAATGTATTTCAACATGTCAATATCTGAACAAACACAGACATACAGAATATTTCTTTTAGACGAACAGACTGAAATATTAGATAGACTAGCAAATATATGCACCCTCCGGGTAAATTTTAATGTAATAAAATATTATATTAAATTAGAAAGGCCAATAGAACTAAATAAGAATGCAGATAACAATATTTAAAACGGAGGGGTGTATAATCGAAAAGTAGAACAACCGAAACTCCCGTCTTTCGTTACTAAATTTTCCTAATTTAACTATTTAGTTCTAATAGGAAGTAAAGAATAAGATTACTGTTATTTCTTCTTGTTAATGGATTTCTTTTAAGATTTATTCCCGGGATTTTTGCTCATATTCATTAAGATAAAACCAAACAATTAGAAATCAATTATACTAAACCAATATTTATCAAAATATTTTTTAATAATAATATGCAAATTAGCCTTCCCGTTCACACTGTAAACCGCTATTTTGTTGAATATATGGCCAACAGTATTACTAATGTAAGACAATTTTATTAACAATTGAGATTTAAATAGAAATAAGATAATGGAGAATGTGACGTAAATAATATCGGGAATTGTGACTTGAGTAGTAATATAGTTTTGGTTACAGACAAACACACAATCTTCATTATAATAAGAGATATCATGAATCTGAAAATATAACGTACACAAGAATGCAGTAAAAAACAGTAGATGAGTAAGGAAGTTTATAACACAGATATAAAACCTGGAACAGATAGGCAGTAAGATATTATCTGAAAATATTACGCGCATTAAAACACTCAGATATGCAGTAAAAACAAAGTGGATGATATGAGTCGGGTAGTTTATACGAGGGTCGACTGAAAAGTTCATAGGCTGACTAAGATACTCTCATAGAATGTGACCAAATGAGGTTTATTTTTCAACATGGTCCCCCTCGCGTTCCAACACAGTTTTTCGTTGGCGTTACAATCCTTTGATCTCATTGGACAACATAATCATCAAGAGCAGATATGACGTCATCATATTAATTTTTCAATCCACTCTCCTAAGATAATACAGTTATATTTAACGTAGTTTTTCAAGGAATATTTTATGAAGATAAAATGTTTAGCTATTAACAAAATGGTTGCGTCTAAGTGTGAAAATCCCATGCTTTTTACAAGGGTATTTAGTGTATATACATTCATATGTAAACTTACACACATACACACACACACGCACATACACAAAACACACATATATATATATATATATTTATATATTTATATATGAGAAGTAAACAGACGATGTTTGTGATATGGCTATTTTCAGCCGACAATATTTGGGAGAATATGTGCTTAATTGAAGTCGAACCTAATTTTTGAAAGTTAATTCATTAATAATTAATTAGGCGGGATTTACCTATTTAAATGTAAGGCTAAACAAATCGAGAAAAATCAATCCCTGTATGTGCATTTCGGAATAGGCCGAAATGTACATATATAGATTGATTTTTCTCGATTTGTTTAGCCTTACATTTAAATAGGTAAATCCCGCCTAATTAATTATTAATGAATTAACTTTCAAAAATTAGGTTCGACTTCAATTAAGCACATATTCTCTCATATATATATATATATATATATATATATATATATATATATATATATATATATTATGTTTTGTATTTATATACAAAAACTTACATATGCACAAACACACACATATATAAACTTACATATACACAGACACACAAATCTATATATATACACTTATATATTCACACACACAATGTATAAACTTACATTGACTCACAAAAAATGTATATGAATTTATATAATACATATTCTTAAATACGTATATATATATATATATATATATATATATATATATATATATGTATATGTGTGTGTGTGTGTGTTTACATACATGTAAAACCTTACACTTATATATATATCAGATAGATTATGGCAAATACATCAGCCAATTCTAGCCTGATATCATTTCATCTATTCGGCAACTTGAAAGGATGATGATCACAATTTGCAGGCACAAAACATCTGTACAGTTCAAAGAAATATGTTTGAAAGGAGAAATGCTGCATATATATATATATATATATATATATATATATATATATATATATATATATATATATTACTTACATGCACATGTATGTTCGTATTTAAGCTTACACACACACGCGCACACACACACACACACACACATATATATATATTATATATATATATATATATATATATAGAGAGAGAGAGAGAGAGAGAGACTTATACATATGTGGCACAACCTTGTCAGTGGAGCCTCTTTTAACTAGACATTAATGTGTCTTATAAGGAAAAGTATTTGATATTGTAAAATGATGTAGATTTTACGTTTGGATCCGAGAGAAAGGTCAGTTTTCCTATTGCATCTTCCATCACGCAGCGTGTCTTACAAAGGCTTCAGTGAAAAAAGACATTGAGTGTCATGAAGCAAAAGGTGCTTTCTGTTTTCGCATTGCTGAGTAACCTAATGGCCGAGCTCTCTATGTCGAGTGAAATACAGATAATTCTCTGAAGGTTCCAATAGGGTCCCATATAATATCCATCGTGACTAGCATCTCCCGATGGCCCAGATAGGAAAGTCACTTTGGGAATCGAAGGAATTTGGCATAAAACGGCTTTTTATCTAACCTTGCATATGTTGTTCTTTTTTATTGAGCGGGGGGAGGAGGGGCTTCTTAATGTATGTATATTTATATGTACGTAAAAGTATTGGGTTACTCAAAAATCAATGACCGAAATTGAAAATATTAACATCAATCGATTTTGACTTGTTCATATTTTTGATAAACAAAAAAAATAATAAAATGTGAATACTTTTATTGACATATCATTTTCCTGTTTACATTGCTCGCTTTCAATTACTACCCGATATATATATATATATATATATATATATATATATATATATATATATATATATATATATATATATATATAGAGAGAGAGAGAGAGAGAGAGGGAGGGAGGGGGAGTGAGTGATTAAAATTTAATGCTAAAAGCGCATCTAAACCGTAAAATCTTTACAGTTTGAAATACACAAAAACGTAGAGAAATATCATGTAAATGATTGTTTTTTGTTACCATCTCCTCGAACGGTACAAAAATGTAGAACAATTAATGATGAAAGTAATAAGAAGTAAACTTTATTGCCTGAGCAAACTTGATAGAATACAAAAACAGAATAGGTATCAGCAATAGATTATATATAGTTTTATAACAACTTTTTTTAATACACCTTTATCTTTTATACACCTTTATTTTCAAACTTTGTTGAGTTTTTCTCATCAATCTTTGAGACTTTTCGTTTTAAAAATAACATTTACATTATTTTAAAACCAAAATACGCTTATTTATACAATTTTTAAAGACATTCCGGCCCAGAACGTGAACGTTATTTGAACCTCTCGTGTCAAACAGTTAAATTTTCCTCCTTTTTTTTTTTCAACAAAATGTGTGCCTTGATGAAGACCGGTGTTCATAAAATGTCTTTTACAGTTGTCTTCCTTTTAATTTTAAAATGATTTCGGTTGAATTACATTTATAAACGTCATAGATTGAAACAAGGGTTTGTTAACACAACTAGCAAATATATGCACCCTCCGGGTGCAAGTATTTAAGTTTTAATGTAATAAAATATTGTATTAAATTAGAAAGGCTAATGAAACTAAATAAGAATACGGATAAAAAGATTTGAAACAGAGGGAGTATAATAAAAGATTTGAAACAAGGGAGCATAATAAAAAATGGAACAACTGAAACTTACTCTTCCATCACTCTCGTCTTTCATTGTTATTTTTTCTAATTTAAGTATTTAGTTAAAAGAGGAAGTAAAGAATAAAATGACAGTTATTTTATCTTGTTAATGGATTTCATTTAAGATTCATTGAAGAGACTTTTGCTTATATTCATTAAAATAAAACCAAACAGTTAGAAATCAATAATACTAAGCACACATTTATTAAATTCGATTTTTTAATATTAATGTGCAAATTAGCCTTCCCGTTCACATTGTAAAGCGCTATGTTGTTGTATATATAAATATAATTGCATGTTGTCAGTATGTAGACATAGTTAACAGTATTAATAATGTAAGACAATTTTATTAATAATTGAGGTTTAGATAAAAATAAAATCATGGACCATGTGATGTCAATAACTAAGAGAATTGTGACTTGAGTAGGAATATAGTTTCGGTTACAGACAGAAAAACACACAATCTCCATTATAATAAGATATATAGAAATGTCCTATAGGAAAATAGACTTTTATATGTAAAGTCTTGAAGTTGCTAGTAATAGAATAAAGTAAAGAACAACACTTAGGGGTTTTGAAAAAAGGCTCTGGGGTACCAAAAATATAGTTTTTATAGTTTACCGCTATTCAAAACAAGGTCATAAGTATGGGACATCAAACAATGATGGGATATGCTATTCAGTAATAATGGATCTTAGATTAGCTTGCTAACCAATACACTACGCACGGAATACCTAAGGGACAAAGTTTCCTATAATGTAGACAAAAGATGCAATTCGTGCGTGTAACGTCTGTGAAGCTGGAAGGTAAAAAACGGTCTCTCAGGTACCATGTACACGGAATGCCTGATGTGTTACCTCTGAAAGACTGGAAAGTCTGAAAAGGGGTTTGACTTTGGTGCTACTGCCTTTTATTTTACCGGTCGCAACACCACCTAGTGCATAACGAACCGTGGCAAGTAAGGAATATAATCTCTATACCATTGAACAAAGAAACCAAACCAACACAAATCAAAAAATTAAAATATGAACGTACAATGAACGTGATCCCCTTTTAGGTATGAAATAACCCTAGATGGTTTGACACGCCATTAAAATAAATCAGCTCAATGAAATAAAAGATTAAGGTGATTCACACGAGACTGGCACTGCTTCAGTGCGTATTTTATCAAATGACCTGTATTATGTTTAATGAAAAAGATCATTACTTTTAATGAATAACATTTTTGTTTTTAATAATGTAATTAATTTCCTTATTTACTTGAGCGGAAAACTACCCCAAGTTATTACTTTTAAGTGCCATTTAGAGATGAGACGGATACCAAAATCAACGAGACACACACACACTCTCTCTCTCTCTCTCTCTCTCTCTCTCTCTCTCTCTCTCTCTCTCTCTCTCTCTCTCTCTCTCTCTCTCTCTGCTCGTTGATTTCCTTTCTTTATAACTATATATCAGTTAACTTACTCGATTTTTGTTTATCTTTTCTATCCCCCTCTCTCTCTCTCTCCTTTTCTCCCTCTGATCGATTACCTATGCTACAGTGGTGTGCCATGACATCTTTATGTAAGCATGAAAATGCGCGCATTTGAAGTTCAAAGTAATTCTTATCTTTTTTATTATTTTCCGCTTTACGCGCAAAAAAATAAGAAAAACGAAAGCCAAATGGAAATTCGTTTTCATATCATCTTCAATACGACCAAGTCATTTACGACATTGTCTAAATATCGCCGAACTATTCGGAGATATTCAGCACAATCTGTCAAGTGCAGACACGAAAGCACTTTTCTAATCTGTCGTTGTTTTCGCCAAAAGCTTTTGTCAAAAACACTGATATTTCAAGTGTAATCATTTTATCGATTCCTTTTCTGTAAACATGGCCATTTAATGGAGTCGGTTGATTGATTAACTTTAACGGCATGTCAACCCAGCTATGTGTTATACTCTTCTAGCATATCACCTAACATATAATGCGAGTGAGAGAGAGAGACGAGGGGGTGATAGATGAGGGGCTCTTACTTGTTAACTAGGCCACCATATTCTTCAGGGCTTACTTCTCGGGCTGATTAATTGGGTTGATTCTTCTATCTTGTTCGATTTCATTTCTTCGGGCTGGTCATTTCTTGTTTTAATAACTTAACAAGACTTGTTGTTTTTCTAAAGATTTTATGAAACAACCCAGCCCCGGATTCAACCACGCGGTTGAGAAATGACTCTCAAGACGATAACACGTCTGCTCTCAGCCAGTAATTAGTCACATCTAAAACTTAAAACATCTCACTCCCTACTTGCGCACTTTCTGAGCGGTCAAGCGGAATATCATATTGGTTGGTAATTATCCATTAGACCCCCGTTATTTTGAATCTAACGAACTGGTTCAAAATATTCTTACTACAGTACGTACATTATTGATAAGCTGCCTATGAATTATGTAACATGGTTATTTCATCAAATGGAAAAACGTGATATTTCTGATAAGATAAAGCGAAACTTTTCCTAGCTGTAGCCGTGTCCGTGCTACTGTATGACTGAAAATAAACCCACACCAGCCGAATCTGCCTATAATTAGGTCCCGTTGAAAGCACCAGTTCCCGCTTGGTCATCAAAGTTATGCAACTATGTGTTACGTCTTTACTACTGCAGCTGCACTGAATGCACGCACTGGCCACTATCAGGGGTCGACATGTTGGCTTGTTGATCACACATAGAATCTAGCCTTCAAGCCCACGAAAGAATCTTTCCTCCTTTCTTTGGTTTATGGTCAGGGAAAGATAACACCTTACAAGGCCGCGGGTTTTTAGTTACGGTCAATTTGACTTGTGTTTATAACTATCACTCTCCTTAGTAGTCGTGTATCTGTTCACTTTGTTAGTTTATGAATGAAAACTCTAAAAAATCTCGTAGTATTTTCTTTGGCGTAGTAAATTAAAGATGATAACAAACTTTTCGTTTCTTTTCAAATGACTTATTATTTAACTTCTTATTGGCCTCATTAATAGGTATATTTTTAAGTTCGTCCAGTGTAAAATATTAAATATAAGGCTTCACACACCAGCGACACCAATCCCGATTCACGACCCCACGACTGGCCTCCGTCAAAATCTAAGGGTAACTCCTCTCGGTAAAAACTGCCAGCCCAACTGCTACAGGCAAATTCTGTAGCCCAACTCCCTTCTTAATTCAGGCCAACCTGTTATATAGAGATCGTTGTGGAATGTTCCAGAACATTGTCGAACCATAGATTATTCTAATTGTTCCACCAAATTCCACCAGTTTCCATATTATTCCACGTGTCACTTAAGACGTCAACCCTTTGTCTGATAAAGAAACTTTAACAGCCAATAAATTTGGAAATCTTCTGT